>JAHWFO010006418.1:3425962-3503254 GCA_023313115.1 Rhysida immarginata | reverse complement strand
TGATCGGCGTGTGAAAGAATTATTAATCAGCTACCCTCATGTTTAGCCATGTGTTGCATCATCTTCACTCATTTTCGGCCATGACGGTTCTGGCAACACCTCCTAGAAAGAAAGCCTCACAACTGAAACGTCATATATTGTTACATCATCATAATTCGACCATTGTTGATCGTATTTCTACCAATAATAAGCCCTAAATTTGGTCGACTTATGATGATGTAACAATGCATGAGTTTTCAGTTGTGAGGCTTTCTCTCAAGAAAGCGTTGGTTCTGGCAACACCACCTAGGGTGCGTTCACTTATTCACTTGGAGTCACTCCGAATGACTCCCGTGACTCTGAGTCATTCGGATTCCGTTTCTTTATTTGCTTCGAGTTATTTGGTCTCCGTTTCTTTATTCGCTCGGAGTTAACTCCCTTGACCTCCAACATCAGGGTACGCTTGGAGTCTTTCGGAGTTTGTGTCTTTATTCGCTTGGAGTGCGACTCGGGTTAACTTTCAAGCTGGAGTCATCGGAGTCAAAAAATTTAATGAGAAAGACGACGCAACAACGAAGAGTGCCAACAAAGTTGCGACTTCAACGATGATTAATTTTGTTACAATGAGATAACGTTTGCGAGCGCGCTTGTTAGGAGCCGTGGCAACCACACAAACAAGAGAAGACTTTATTTCTTCAAGCTGGCGCATACGTTGTTTAACTATCTTTCGGAAGTGCACGATCATAGCCTACCATAATTGGTTAGCCTTCCATTGTTGTAGGCTTGGCACGATACAAACGAAAATTTAGCTTAAATTGATCGAAAATTTGATTCGAGACAATTTCTTCAGCATAATTATTAATTTTTATATGCTCAATCTCAGTTCCATCTTTACGCATGAGGCCACCCTAGCCTCTGTGATAATAAATTAAAATTACAATTATGACCAGAACTTTGTTTTTATAAAAATAATATAAAATAAAAAATATGTTATTGTTTATTCCTGTTATTGTTTCAGCTGACTTATTCCGATCAGTGTTGGATACTCGTGTGAGAAGAGGGGCAGAACTATCAACTGATCACCACCTTGTTGTCTGCACTTTGTGGTTCTCTGAATCCATGCCAACCAAGCGAAATACTAGGTTGAGACAAACTTGGCGCATCAAATGGGAGGCACTGGAGGATAGAGCTGTGAGGAAGACCTTTGCAGATAGCATATCTTCAAGTTTCAAAGAACTACCCAGTGATCGTGGTACTGTTGAAGAGGAGTGGCAGTTGTTTAAAACAGCTGTGATTACTTCGGCTGCTTTGTGCTGTGGTCGTAAGCGGCTGAGTGTGGCGCAGGGCGGTGAGAAAAGGACTGCATGGTGGAACGGTGAAGTCCAAGAAGCTGTCAAGGCAAAGAAGGAAGCTTATTTGCTATGGCTTGCAAATAAGTCAACTTCGAGTCGAGTGCGGTACACTGAGGCGCGAAAAGCAGCAGCAAAGACAGTATCAACAGCTAAAGCCAAGGCCTGGGAGAAGTTCGGGGAGAAATTGGAGGCAGACTATGGTTCGGCAAACAAGGTGTTCTGGCAGACCGTGCGCCGCCTCCGTGGAAAGAAATCTCTTTCATCACAAACTATTAAGAGTTCAGATGGGAGGCTTCTGAAAACGGAGGAGAGCGTATTGCATAGGTGGAAGGAATACTTTGCATCTCTTCTTAATCCGGTGACAACAACAACTGAGGCATACGAGGTGCACCTTGGAGCGGAGAATAGTCACGGTAGTATCACTGAAACAGAAGTCAGATGGGCAATTAAGTCCCTGAAGACTGGCAAAGCTGCAGGTGATGATGAAATCCGGTCCGAGATGTTAAAGGCCTTAAATCAGGATGGTATCCTGTGGCTGACTCGGGTGTGTCAGGTTGCTTGGATATCTGGACAGGCCCCTAAGCAATGGCAGACAGGAATTGTGATCCCTATCTTCAAAAAGGGAGATCAGAGAGATTGCAACAACTATCGAGGCATCTCTTTGCTCAGCATTCCTGGGAAAGTGTACGCTAAGTGTCTGGAGAAGAGAAGTCGGGAAATAGTCGACTCCAAACTGTCGGGGATGCAGTGTGGTTTCCGACCTGGCCGAAGCACGACGGATCACATCTTTGCTCTAAGGCAAATCTTTGAGAAATCCTGGGAGTATGCAAAAGAGGTCTACGCTTGCTTTGTGGACCTCGAAAAAGCATATGACAGGGTTCCTCGGGAGAAGCTCTGGCAAGTGTTGCAAGAGTATGGAGTGGATGGGCAATTACTGGTTGCTATCATGTCTCTGTACGAAAGCTCTGAGATGTGTGTCCGGATAAATGGCATTAAGTCAAGACCGTTCACCGTGGGTGTTGGACCCCGCCAAGGGTGCGTACTGTCGCCCATCTTGTTCATTATCTTTATGGACTGGATAGACAGGGGCAGCCGAGGCGATGAGCGTGTTTGTGTGGGCGACTGCCTGGTGGAGAGGTTGCTCTTTGCGGACGACCTTGTCCTGCTTGGGTCTTCTCGCACGAACCTTCAGCATGCACTAGACCGGTTTGCAGCCAAATGTGAAGAAGCTGGGATGAAGATCAGTGTGGCTAAAACCGAAGCTCTGGTTCTTTCAAGACAGCCTGCTCAGTGCGCTCTCCATGTTAGGGGAGCCTCATTGAGACAGGTGGAGAAGTTCAAGTATCTCGGGATTGCATTCACGAGTGATGGACGGCAGGAGAAAGAATTGGATGCTCGGATCGGTGCAGCAAGCTGTGTCAGACGTGAACTGTGGCGATCCGTGGTAACGAAACGAGAGCTGGGTAACAAAGCCAAGCTCTCCGTCTTCAAATCTATCTTTGTCCCCATTCTCACCTATGGTCATGAGGCTTGGGTAATGACCGAAAGAGTGCGATCGCGGGTACAAGCGGCCGAAATGAGATTCCTGAGAGGTGTGGCAGGTGTTACCCTACTAGATAGAGTGTACAGCAGCACAATAAGGGAATCTTTAGGTGTTGAGCCGCTACTTCTCCGCATTGAGAGATCTCAGTTGCGCTGGTATGGCCACGTGATACGGATGCCGCAAACTAGTCTTCCTAGGCAGTTGTTATTTTCCAAGCCGGTGGGTAAGAGACCAAGGGGTCGGCCTAGAACCAGGTGGCTAGACTACATGGAGAGTCTGGGTTCGAGTCGCTTGGATGTTACCAGGGATGACATGCGCCTGATGGCGGAAGATCGCGATCGCTGGAGATCCTCCATAGGGCTGCTGCCCCCGCGACCCTAACGGATAAGCGGGTTTGAAAAGTAAGTAAGTAAGTTTATTCCTGTTAATAAAAAATAACTTAGGGCCAGTTCATTTTCTGCTTTCTCAAATGAGTCTTCTCAAATGAGTCTTCTGCAACAATGGACTTGCATTGATAAGATGAGGAAGACTTGATTGCAACAATGTCATTGTATTGTTGCTGAATACTCAGTTGAGAAGTCTCAGCTGAGTAAGTAGATAATGAACTGGCCCTTAATGTTAAAGGTTCCCCATAACCAAAAGTGCCATGGGCACTGCTCATGCTTTTCTGATGCCTCCGGAGGTTGCGAAGAGGGGAAAAAATACCTTGAATCGTTCACAAGCAGTGTTGCCAATTTAGCAGGGATGTGTCCAATTTAAAAGCTTTTGTGCATTATACTTTAAATTACGAAGTAGTATAATATGTTTATTTATTAATGAATGATTCTATACTCATTTATAAATGGAGAAGATAAAATAACAAATAATAAGAATAAATAAGAACAAGTTCACCAGTGAATAATGATGAGAGTTTTTGAAGAGAATTGAAAACTTGTAAATGAATGGTAGATGGTTGTTTAATTTTTATTAAAAATGTCCAACAAAAGGCAAGCGCATGAAAAAAAATGTTAAATTGGCAATACTACTCACAAATGAATATAACGATCAAAGTCTTCGATTGTTACGTCGTTATGTTGACTCTGAGCCATGACGCTAGTGCTCTGATCACGTGATCACATTGACTCGGAGCATGACTCCGAGCGAATAAGTGAACGCACCCTAGGTGCGGCAGGTTCTGGAAGGCGGCAGGTTTTGAGGTCTATCTTTAATATACATCATTAGTTAATCGTACGAGGCCAACTAGATAACAAGAACAAAATCGCCTAAAGAGAAAGCCTGCCACGGAATAAATCATACATTGTTACATCACCTACGGTAGGCACAATTTCGGGCTTGTTATTGATAGAAATATGATTAACAATACCCTACCGTAGGTGATGTAGCAACGGGGCTAACGATATAACAGGCCGTTTGATAATGATGTAACAATGTATACAGTTTCTGTGCGCAGGCCTTCTGTCTAGGTGGTGTTGGTAGAGGTGGTGTTGCCTGGAAGCGGAAAAATTACCTGACCATCGAGGTGCTGCAACAATCCAACTTTCATTGTCTCCATCTTGGATGTTAACAATCAGTATTTTTTCGTTCATTGGAAGCAATGAAGGTTGGATTGTTTCTAGCACCCCGATGATCAGGTGACTTTTCCGCTTTCAGGCCTTGTTATCTCGTTGGTCTCATTAATCGTACAAAGCCAACACCTCCTAGAGAGAAGGCCTGCGGACAAAAGGTGTAAACATTGTTACATTATCATCAAGCGGCCAAATTCAATGCCACCTAGAGAGAAAGCCTGCTCACGGAAAAATCATCCATTGTTACATCACCTACGGTAGGGACAATTTCGGGCTTATTATGGTAGAAATATGATTGACACTACCCTACCGTAGGTGATGTAGCAACGGGGCTAACGATATAACGGGCCCCAGCCAACGCCTCCTAAAGATAAGGCCTGAGCCAACACCACCTCTACTCAAAGCCTGAGCGCGAAAATTTCATACATTGTTACATCACGATAAAAAGTCATCTTTATTATTATTGGTAGAAATGCGATTAAAGATGACTTTTTATGATGATGTAACAATGTATGAAATTTTTTGCACTCAGGCTTTGAGTAGAGGTGGTGTTGCCCCAGGGCGGAAAAGTCACCTGACCATCTTAGTCCGGCCAACAATCCAATCTTCATTATTTCCAACAAACGAAAACATACTGATTGTTAAAATCCAAGATGGAAGCAATGAAGATTGGATTGTTGGCCGGACTAAGATGGTCAGGTGACTTTTCCGCACTGGGACCCATTAGATCGTTGGCCCCGATGTAGCAACTATGACGTTTTCGCGTTCAGGCTTTAAGTAGAGGTGGTATTGCCAAATTTAGAGCTTATTATTGGTAGAAAGACGATTAACAAAGGACAAAATATGATGATGTAACAATGTATGACGTTTCAGTGCGGAGGCTTTCTTTATAGGAGGCGTTGCCCTGACGCGGAAAAATCCCTGGCCATCTTAGTCCGAGTAACAATGTAACCTTTCCATGTTGGATTTTAACAATCAGTATTTTTTCGTTTGTTGAAAACAATGAAGGTTACATTGTTGTTTGGACTAAGATGGTCAGGTAACTCTTTCGCTTCAGGGCAACACCACCTAAAGACAAGGCCAGCGCACAGAATTTTCATACATTGTTACATCATCTAAGTCGTCCTTTGTTAATCGTGTTTTAACCAAGAATAAGCCCTTAATTTGGTCGACTTCGAGGCCAGCGAGAGACAGGCCAGGGCACTCAAAAATCACATGATCATCGGGGTCCGGGTAACAATCCATCCTTCATTGTTTCCAACAAACGAAAAAATACTTATTGTTAAAATCCAAGATGGAGACAATAAAAGATGAATTGTTGGCCGAACCCCGATGATCATGTGACTTTTGAGTGTCCTGGCCTGTCTCTCGTTGGCCTCGGGTCGACTTATGATGATGTAACAATGTATGAAATTTCTGTGCGCAGGCCTTCTGTTTAGGTGGTGTTGTTCAGGGCCTGTTTATCTAGCTGGCCTTGTTGGTCGTATTTCTACAATGCCACCTAAAAACCAAAGCCTGCATACGGCGCCATTAAACGAGGGTCGAGGCTAACGAGAGACAGGCCAGGGCACTCAAAAGTCACCTGACCATCGGGGTCCGGGCAACAATTCATCCTTCATTGTCTCCATCTTTGATTTTAATAATCAGTAGTTTTTCGATTGTTGGAAACAATAAAGGAAGGATTGTTGCCCGGACCCCGATGGTCAGATGACTTTTGAGTCAATACCGCCTAGAGAGAAAGCCTGCTCACGGAAAATTCATACATTGTTACATCACCTACGATAGGGACAATTTCAGGGTTATTTTAGGTTGAAATAGGATTAACAATACCCTACCGTAGGTGATGTAACAATGTATGACGTTTTCGTGCTCAGGCTTTGAGTAGAGGTGGTGTTGTTTGAGTGCCTGGCCTGTCTCTCGTTGGCCTCGACGAGGGTTGACAATCCAATCTTCATTGTTTACAATAAACGAAAAAACGCTTTTGTAACCAGTGTTTTTTCGTCTGTTGTAACAATGAAGGTTGGATTGTCAGCCCTCGTTTGGTGGCGTATGCAGTGAGCAGCCGAGGCCAACGAAAAAGACAGCCCCCGGCTAACACCTCCTAGAGAGAAGGCCTGCGGACAAAAGGTGTATTTGTGTATCATCATCAAGCGGCCAAATTTAGGGCTTATTATTGGTAGAGATACGATTAACAATATCTGCTTGATGATGACGTTTCAATGTATACACCTTTTGTTCGCAGGCCTTCTCTCTAGGTGGTGTTGCCCCGACCAATGCCTCCGATAAAGAAAGCCTCCGCACTGAAACGTCATACATTGTTTCATCATCATACTTCGTCCTTTGTTAATCGTATTTCTACCAATAATAAGCTCTAAATTTGGTCGACTTATTACTGGTAGAAATACGATTAACAAAGGACGAAGTATGATGATGAAACAATGTATGACGTTTCAGTGCGGAGGCTTTCTTTATAGGAGGCGTTGCCCTGGCGCGGCAAAGTCACCTGACTATAGTAGTCCGGTCAACAATCCAACCTTCATTGTTTCATCTTGGATGTTAACAATCCATTATGTTAAACGAAGTCAGGGTCCATTAATGAATGGACGTTAGACGGCCGTAAATCACAGCCAATTTCTTACAATGTGCCCTCAACAGAGTTCCTCAATATATAAGAGTTGCGACAACTCGGTTCCGATTTTGAGCTACAATATGGCGACAGTCATTTGTAAGCCAATCAGTTGTAGCCATTCATTCTTGTAGCCGATCATTTGAGAGCTTTTTGGCGCCATTTTGTAGCCAAGACAAATAATTTCGTTTCCCATCGAGCGTTTTTTGTCATTAACCACGTTTTAACAACGGAGCTTTCGGATCACTGTATTCTAGACCGTGCCTCGCACTCAATCTGTAATTGAAACAATTCTATTCTACCATTATTCACTATTTAAAAGTTGATCACCGTCTCTTACGCACCCAGGGTGGAAAATAAAGCCGAAATACTCGGTCAGCATCGCCTAATGCAATACGGGGTAAGGCCATACATAATCTCTTTTGTTCCAGTAGACCATCTTCAAGAATATCGTTAAAACTATAGCATATTAAGTCAAATCCTTTGTATTCAGCGAAATGTAATTTACAAGGAAGGCATTTCTTTTTAAATACATTCTCCGTTCATGTTTTCAGATCACTTTAGCAGATGTTACACGTAAACTCGGTTATGACTACGGTAAATTACAATAAAGTTGAACTCATTGCATACACGAATAATCTTTAAACTTTTCGGATGACCTGCGCTCTAAAGAATCTTTATACGTATTTTTATATAATATTGTATAATTTCAAAGTATTAACGGAACTCGAAAAAAGTAAAAAGTTCATTTACGTTAACGCATACAGTATTTTGGAAGATCTCTTGTCGAAGTGGCATTTCGAAAAGGAAAAAAATAAATGTAAAACTGCAGAACAGACAGTTTTTTTTTTTACGTTTTTTTATTTTTTTCTAGTGTTCGATGATTATTACGATTAAAATTATGACCAAATATTGTCTGGGTTTTACTCTCTCATGAACCAGAAAATAACAAATTTTCATAGAGTGAAATTTAATTTGTTCCATTAAGAAACTAAACTATATATTTTTTGGATAAATTAATGCAGTGTCTCTATTAATTGTTTGTAAGAAGTTTTCTTTGAGGAGAAAAAAGATAATTTAGAATACTTTCGGAGATTCTCTCTTTAAGAGACAGTTTTGTTACGGTGAGACGTTCGTTTTATCTGGTGTAATAAGGAAATGTTAAGTTACGCCAATGGAAGGAGGATAACGAGAAAGAGGTCCACTTTTTATTCTCTTTTTGATATCTGTGAAATTAATCTTGCAAGAGCCCTTCAAAAAGCTATTCTCGAGAAAGGCGAATCCGCTCTGTGATAAAAGCCAGCGGCAAACACACTCTCTTCCATGAACCACAGACGGCAACAGACTCGCTCCCCTTTACGACTTTCATTTGAAATAGTTCTTTCAAAACACCAAACAAATCGAAAAAATCTCATTCAAAAAACAAAAGTGCATGTGGTCCTATTTGCTAGAAATCAATAAGAATCTATTTTTTGTTGAGAAAAAGAAAAAAGTACGTTTGCAAAAATTAAAAGTTAAACAGAGAAAAAGTCAAAGGTTCTCCAACTAGCTTTTCCCCATCGAGACTAGAATGTCAAGGTTCATCCCCGATAACGTCACCCCGTCTAGAATTATGCATGCTACTGAAATAAACACAATCATACGCACACACACGCACACACGCACAGTCACACACTTTAGAAGTGATTATTAATACGTGTCCAGTCGTCGAAAGCTTAAAGTAGATATCATAATATAGTACACGTGCACAGAGGGAAAACTTCGTGTTTATGTAATCTCATCAGAACTACTAATAAGATGTTATGACCCCGATTTGCAATTTTTTTTCAGGAAGATTCAAACTATGATCATCTTTCCATAACATCATATTTTAATGAAGACATTTTAAACGCATCAAAAGTTAACATATTTTTTTTCTTTTTACCATTGTTTATCCACAGTTAACCTATTCTTTATAGCCAGGCCATTGCATTTTATAAACGAGTTTTACATTATCATAGAATAATATATAAATGTAATAGGCTTCTGGTCTATATTGTTTAATTTATGTATTTTTAAGTATGACATACAAACGTAATTTACATTTTTCCTAATTCCAACATTATACCATACTGTTCATAAAGAAGAATATAAAATTTCTATTGAACAATGATCACATGGACAACCTTGTCGAAATATGCATCCAGATCAAGAAAATCAAGAGGTACGAGGGGAGATCAAAAAGTAAGTTGCACTTCCACGGTATGGCCATTTATTACACCACCTATACAAAAGCAACACGGCTATAGCAGCATATAATGTAGGTTCACTTTTCCACATAGTCCCCAAGAGACCCTAAACATTTATCCGAACGATCAACCAACTTTTCGATTCCGGATGCATAGAAATCTCCTCCAGCGTTTTGTAACCACACGGTGACAGCCGCTTTCACCTCCTCATCGTTTCGAAATCGTTGTCCACCGAGTTCCGTTTTGAGCTTACCGAAAAGATGAAAGTCGCATAGCGCTAAGTCGGGACTGTATGCAGGATGTTGCCAGACCTCCCACTTAAATCGCTGCAGCAGTTCGCACGTTTGGCGGGCCTTGTGAAGTGTTGCGTTATCGTGCAACAAAATCACACCGGCGCTCTATTTCTATATACAGCAGTGATTTCACGATGAATGTCCGTGCAATTCACCCGTTTGGCCCATAGAAATCAAATTGCTGCTCGCACCTCAAGTTTTGCCCAAGATTGCGACCCACAGCGCTCTCCTGCGGCGAGTTAGTGCAACTTACTTTTTGATCTCCCCTCGTATTATTCTTATTATATTCAAGATTATCCACAGTGTTATCTATAATTATTATACTGTATGTTATTTATAAATTCGAATTTTAAAAATCATTGGATCGCTTGATAACCGAACTGGCAACGGTATTTCGTAGTCATGGAGGCAAAATCTCTCAGTCATACACAGGTTTTTTGAAAAATACCAGGAGAATTTCCGTTTCCAACGCTATAAACGCTATCTCTGAAATAAAGGCATCAATTTTTTTGACCTTAGGTTTATGTTTGAGCTACCCAATGTTAATTTCAAGTAAATCAGACGACGCGTTCAACCGTTTTTGACATTTTCGTGACAGCACGTTCGTGGATGTTGTCACGAAAATAACAACGCAGCAAAGGGAAAACATTATATTCAATTTTAAGCTTTTAAAAATGACCATACAAACACTTGAAATGTTCGGGAAGCTTATAGCAATATAAGAGCCTTTCAGAAATCGATTAACTCCATTTTTCCGTAAATACCTTAATTTATCCACACTTCCATTATGCAGATTATACCGTTCAAGTACAATTTTAATGAAAATAAATTACTTGACTGAATGGAATAATTTGGTCAAGATCATGCAATTTAGTCATCCCCTCAAAACCACCAAATCATCGTCGATGACCTCTCTGCCTTTCGGAATGTTCGAGAGGCTTTTCGAGAGCTCCGAACGTACACACGGTCATTTTGACTATTAAACTTTTCTTCAACGGTAAAATTTTCTCGTCCTTAAACAGTTCGACGGTATATTCCATCCGCGTGCTGTTAAAGCAGGAGTCTGCATCTTGTTGTCCTGATGCCACGTAAAGCAGCTGTCAGGCGTTGGCCGATCTGTCTTCGATAAACCCCAAGCCCAAGGTCTTGGTTGATGATCCTAGACATCGTCCTTTTTGGTATCTTCCTTCATTTTCCGTGACTAGATTTTCTGCTTGCGAAGGGGATTTCGTCGAATTCTCTCACGCACCGTTTTAATGGCCGCAAGAGTTCTTAACGACCGCTCCTCGCCTTGTTTAGTTTGGTTTGTTTGGTATTAACGTCCTTTTCAACTGCCATGGTCATTTCAGGACGGCGTTATAGGGGCCGCGAATTTTGCTTCGCAAGGGTTCTTTAACGTGCAGCCGGCAAACGACTACACGGGACCAACGGCTTTACTTCCCTTCCGAAGGAGGTGCGTGATCTCAAGATTTTCCCCCTGAAAAAATCCTCGTCGTCCTCGGCATCAGAGGCGATCACGCAACCCCTGAGCCACCGAGGCCGATCCTCGCCTTGTCATACACACAGATGTCATAGAAAGTTCGCGAAATTTACATAAGCCAACTCGGTGTTGTCCACTTCTTTGTAGAGATAGGGCTTCTGGCAGGATTGTGTATTGCAAATATGACATTGTGAATTACATGATATTACTGAGAATTTAGCATCGGTAAAGATCTGCAAAGTTAAATAAAAAAAAAATTATGCAAATGGAAGATCTGTGTTTGATCTGTATCGCAATTAATCAATGATCAAGAAAGAGTTCGTGTGCAACACTATAAGAATATCATTAAAGCAGCTCGAAAGAAAAAAAATTCTTGGATTCGATAGTGACTGACAATGGGATGTAGTGTTTCCAGTATGATCCATCAACTGGAAGCGCCAGAGCGCCGTGTGGATACCGTCAAATTCACGACACCTAAGAAATTGCGCTCTCAAGACTCACGAATCATGAGAATGCTCATTTCTTTTTATGATTCCCATTGTTCATCGGGAATTTGTTCCAGAGGGTTATTGGCGAATTATGTTTCGGTAATTTGGGACATTTGTGAAATATTTCTTTGAACAAGATCAAATACAAAGAGTCTTGTAGTTGATTTTATTATGATATCAAATCACAAGTAGTTTCTGATTCGTTCTCAACTATCAAATTTATTTTCCACACTTACCAAAGAACAAGGTCGATGAAAAGAACCCGTTACGAAGATACTGAAGCAATCAAAGTCGCCATGACAAGTAGGTTCTCCAGTTGGTTCCGAAATCAGAGTTCCAAAAATAGTTCCGTTTGTTTCCAACGCTGTATCGACACATAAACATAATTCGAAAAAATAAAAAAAAAAACAACAACAAACAAACAACAAAAAAAAACCAAAAAAAAACCAGATCAAATCAATATGGCCATTTTAACAACGCCGGTCCGGTTATTTATCAGACATCCTGTGTAGATCAAACATCTAGGCAACCGGAGTGATAGGCAAAAAGAAATAAACAAATATTTGTCCTAGGCAACTATCAGATATAGTAAATGTCCTGCAATGCTTTAAGGACTATACAAACACGATCAAAGATATTCTTCCATTGGTGTTGCTGTTTACCTCGAAGCATTAATCTAAATGTTTAATAAGACAATCAAACTTCAGTTTAGGATGGCGCAATCATATTCGGATATAATGTAAACGAGCTCTTATTCAAATGGCGATGGCAAGATTTCTTCATAGAATGGCTCCGGGCAAACCATCCAATCTTCGTCCCTATCGACATTTTTGTACTAAAATTAAAGTACATAGTTACGATCGTTTTCAATGATTCCTTGTTCGACGGCTAACAGAATTATTGCTCAACTTTTGTAACAGGTCATTAGAACGATGATCACTTTTCATTTCTTTGCCATGTAATTTCAATATATAAAATTAGTATTCTAATCCATATAATCACACCTTTACAAACCGCATTAGAGCATGTTAATATCAAAATTAAGTTATCATGGTAGAAGTTGGCTTAAAATATCTTTCGCGAAATGGAGCTTTCTTTATTTAAAGCGTTTTATGTTTTGAACAAAAAATGGAGGTCCTTTTATTTCCTATAACTTTGAACGTTTTTCCAGAAAAAGAAGCGCTACACCCATTCCCCGTAAAAAAAAACAAACAACTGGAAATCTTATTCGATAAATCGAGAGGTGATGTAGACCGTTTCGTTCCAAATCAATAGATTCTGGCTATTCTAGGTCGAGACATAAATGTCAAGTTTCATCTCGATATGATCTCACCCGTTCAAGAGTTATTGCAAGCCACAGACACACATACACAGTGGAAACGGTCAAATCTTCAGGGAAACCTAAAAAGTGTAAAGCCATCGAAATGTCGACCGCACCACAATAAATTCTCCACAGACTTATGAAGGACAATTTTACGCAGAACACTTTGAACGCTGTCCAGCAACAAAATAAGAGGAAGATTTTTAATGATCCTATTACTATAACGACTAAACCACATACAAAGTGATAAGCATATGCTTTATCTCTCCCTGTATGATATCCTTTAGCTACTTGCTTATATTTGCATAAGAGCTGTCATGACTGTAATACATGCTAAATGATAAAAAATATGATAAATAATGAATAAACAAAGCAGAATGGTTTATGCAGTGCCATATTTTTGATGAAACTTTTATTAATTGATAATAATAATAATAATAATAATAATAATAATAATAATAATAATAATAATAATAATAGGCGTACTAGTTTGTGCAAAAAGTATGTGTGTATAAGCCATCGTGAATACAAAAATAATAACGAATGTACTAAATTATTTTCAAGATTCTAAAAATAGTTGAAGACATTTTATCCTATTTTTTACGAAGCAATTTTTTTTTAAAGAATAATATCCAGTGAAATATTTGCTTTCAAATTGTCGAGGACGAGGAGATCTTCTTATCAATTTTTTTTGTGTGTCAGAGGATATTGATTTTCTCCTTCCTAGAGTAAAATCGACTTTCCTCTTCTCAAAAACACCCAAAGGAAGCCTCCTCAAAGTGCCTGCATTTCAACGCATTCAAATTTCATGTCGCTGGATCGAAGCATATTAACATCTGCTATTTTAAAATCACCATAAATAACTACAAAATACACCCATAATTTTTGAATGAAATTACAGGATGAAATATCTTTGTAACCTATAAAAAAGTTTCCTATCCTAGACTCTTCTTTTTCTATTTTTTTTAATGAAAACGCCCTCATCAAGCTACAAAACTCTAGATGTTTAACCTATTCTAATGATTTCTTTCTAAAAGCAAACATTTTTAAGATTTCTAATATTGGAAATCATGTTAGAAGAAAACATCTTCTAGAATTTCAGTCCGCATCTAATTAGTAATGACCATACAAATTACTATTGCTTACATGTGAAAAAATGTCATTTTATTCATAAAAATATCATTTTTAAGCAAACTTTAGAATGCAGAAGAGAAAAAAAAATTCTTCCCGGTCTTATACAAAAAAGAGATAATAAACAGGTTGGCCATTATTAAATAGGAACTTGTGTAGCGCCTAGCAACCAAAATCCATCAGACAAAACTCAACCAATTCTGGCCTACATATTCCTGAGACTTGAGACTATGGGACTTGGAGCTCTAAAGAAAAGAACAATTAGTTTAGAATTTCGCCATAAAGGGTAAAATATAACGCTGCAATTTATATTTCGGATAAGAACCAATTTGTTTTTCTTGAACTTGATGAAGAACTGCATTCTCTAAACAGCATTTTCTACTGCAGGGCCGCATTGATTTGCTTTGCATGCAGCGTAATTCTCTCCTTCAAAATTCTTAAATTAGCTCCGCGTGCTTGTTACACCAGGCGACTTGGATTGCCCTACAATCTAAAATCACAGGGAATGAGATCAGACGGAACGGGTTGGCCATCTCCTGGAAAATGCACGAAAATGATTCAATTTTCTGTGATCTGAAGTCGAAACTCTTGCTGAACCGGGATTCGAATGTGAGAGGAGGGCTCATTTTTGTATGATTAAGTTTAAGTTGAGATCCCTATGTTGTTTGGAATAATAAAACCGAGCAGCTTTTTTTTGTATAATACCGCATTTTCAAAAAAAAAAAGAGACTGCAAAATGAAAGTGCCCACGAATTTCAGTCTCTAAGCATTCGATAGATTCCAGCTGATTAGACTATTCTTCATGGGACAGGGTTTTGCGATATTTTCAAATAAAACCCCCGCCAATGAATCCTGTGTTGACTATATCAACTCATGCGATTAGAAAATTATCTAAACATCAAATATCAAAGGAGGTTCTTTGAAATTATTTTTGAAATGAATATTAGCAATCGATCGCTGGCAATTGATCGTTAAAGAGTTGGTAGAGAGGTTCTGAAGCCGAATTTGGCAGCAAATGAATAATTGGCACTCGTGTAACACGGAAAACCAAAAATCCCTGGGGAGAGGACGAAATAAGAGGATGAATGGTGACATCCTGCCATTATTTGCAAGTTACTTTCTCTCGCCCCCACTCAGATTCAGTGTTTGAATGAGTGTGATAAAACGTTATGGACGCGTGACATCGCTCGTGCCATTTGTCAGAACGTGATCAAACCAATTACAAGCTCTGTGCCCGTCTCGAAACGGCGGCGGCAGCAACCCCCTCGTCGGCCGAGCAATTTCCGAGGCCCGGGAGAGATATTCTCGAGCGCAATGCAAACTCACAGGTTCGAAGGCCATCATCAAGCCCCCCCGACTCATTCATTACTCCAGGCGACTTGACGTCACTGGCGTCGGTCCCTCCGCGTATAGCGTCCGCTATTAGTGTGTAACGATCGTCCAGAGGGTTGTCCGCTGACACTCCCGGAGGCCGCACCGGCAGCAACGCAGTTCGCCTCCCCCTGCGACGTCTAATTACTGTTATTATCGACCTCCACGTGCTGAAACCAGCCAGCCACCAACCGCTCGTTATCTTCGCTACAACCGGTGGGTGAGTTGAGGGCTACATCTTTTATTAGACCTTAAGATGTACACCGTTACTTAAGGTGTTTACGTTACTAAAAGCCATCAACGTTGTTTAGCCCTTCATGTGTGCAAGTTTTTAGTGCAACTGCATGCAAAGTCAAAAACGAATAAATAATTCAGACATGCATGAACGTACTAACTGCTAGTTTCTCGTATTCACTCTTCACCTATCTCTCTATATATAATATCCATAAGTACGAGGAACAAATGACAAGAAAGAGTAGAAATTTGTTTAGCAACAAAGATTAACAATAACTGAAGGTTTGCTCGTTCTAAGTTGCATTAATCCTCGCTTATCATTCATATTCAGCGCGACTAATCTCAATCAATTGTGAGCATCTATGAATTTTGGTTTATCTGTATGCATTAAGTAATTCATCACGACGTGTTCGCTAAGGCGCACAGAGGGGTATTTGATTCAAAAAGCTGGCATAAAGGTCGATTTTATGTAAAATATGATTTCTCAGTATTGACTGCTGCCTTCGACAGCCTCATAGGTCAAAGCGTCACAATATACGCGTGCATACACAAGCACGCACACACACACAGACACAGGCCAAGAATTTCAAAAATCTGTTTAATATTTTATTAGACCCCCTTTGGCAGAATTACAGCATTTACGCGGGTTGGCATAGAGTCACTAATGGCAAATTCGGCTGGCTGCTCCCAGGAAGCAAATGGATTGCTCTAGTCACGTAATCAATCTGCATGAAAGTGTCAAAAAAGAGTGGAGCAGTCGAACAGAATTTTTTTTCTTCAGTGATCCAAACACGTGAGGGGATAGAAGCAATTGGCAACACATCTTCATCCGTATATGTATTGGCAGGATCATCAAATTTCTCAATATTTGGAATTTTCCCCTCCCGTTCCAAATGTTGAAGCAATAACAAAGCCATAACTTATCGGAAGAATTATCAGATTGAATTGAAGAGCTATCCAATTGTAATTGTAAAACAATCTTGTCAATTTCAGCATCTGAGGCAGCCATTTTGATTTTGCAGACGACCAGACAGACCAATTTTGGTGGAGTGTGCAGGAGTGCTCCCTAGCACGAAGGAGCAATATCAGCCAAACGATATGGGAACAACTCTGTGAGAGCAAGAGCAACCAGTCTAACAATTTTCAGAGATACAAAGCACTCCGGAGCAAGCCAGAGTAAGCTGGAGCAGCCAGTCGAATTCGCCATTAGGCGTTGAAACGGGTGAAATCAGTCGAAAAGCAGGCGCCTAACAGACATTCCCTCGCAAATATGTTCGAAGATCTTGCTGTTGGTTATCGTACTAATATGACCCAAACATTCTCTATGGGATTGAGGTTTGGGTTCTTGGACGGCTAGGGTAAATGACAGAAGTCATTTTTGTGCTCGCTGAACCACTACTGAGCCAACCGATGAACACTAGCATTGTCGGGATGAAAATACAGTATTGCAGGATGGACTTGGTCGGCAACAATGTTCAGGGAATCCGTGGAACGCATCCGACCTTCTATGAATATCAGAGAACCAGTTTCATGCTAGCAGAAGAAACTCCATGCCATGACACCACCAACAGAACTTCAGTTGTCCTGGTAAGGCTTGCTGGATCCATTGCTTTATGGGATTCCCGCCAACCTTCTGCCCACCATCGATAAAAAACAATGCGTCATGATTCATCAGACACATAACCTTCTTCCAATCTTCACGTGTCTACATGACATTCCAGACACCACTGTAAACGAAATGTCCTGTTCTTTGAAGAAATCCAGGATTTTCGTATAGGCATACGACTACCGATTTGGATCTGCTTCAATTCCCGGCGCAAGGTTCTATGAAATATTGATCGGGAATAACCTAAGGACAGCTTTAAGATCATTTGTCAATATGATGCACTGATCCTTCGTTTAGGTCGTTTTTAAGGGATGGCGGTCTCGCTCATGAGTGATTGTCTTTGAGCCACAGTTATCCTTTTCAGACAAAGACTTAGGTCATTTTTCCAACGGATGAATACTCTGGATATCATATTTTTCGAAAATCCAGACAGAAGCTTCGTTGTTTCAATGGTGGTCCAACTAGAACGACCAACAGGAATGGTTCTTGTTTCGAAATCAGTTAGTCCTTTATCAAATTATGTGCGAGTCCAACTCATACGAGTTCTGTCCGAATTCATCCAACTCATACAACTCCTTTTTAAATATGTACGAGTCCTGTCCGAAAAGTATCCGGATTGCGGCTACAAAAAAAGTAGAACTCGCTGCACCTTTTACCTATCCGGATCGTGCGACATTTCTGCTGATGACGTAATGAAATTTGTGCCGCGTGCAGTTGTTGTAACACGCTAAAGCAGAACGTTTTTCTTTTCTCGTCGCGTGGCGAAAATGGCAGAAAGGAAACGGCAGTTAATAAAGAATTCTACTTTGACGTGCTGAGGAGGTTGCGTGATGCAGTTCGACGGAAACGGCCAACAATGTGGGCTTCTGGAGATTGGATGCTTCACCACGACAACGCTCTAGCACACAGCGCACATCGTGCAGCAATTCTTGACAAAACACCAACCACATCGCTCAGGTCAGGCAGCCTCCTTACTCACATGACCTAGCTCCGTGCGACTTCTTCGCATTTCCGAAGATCAAGAAAGCGCTCAAAGAACGGAAATTTGAGGATGTGGACGTGACAACACAAAATGCGACGGCGGAGCTCTTGGCCATCCCAAAGAAGGCATTCCTTACTTGTTTCGACCAATGGCAGCAACGCTGGGCTTGCTGCAGACGGTGCTTATTTTGAAGGTGACTAAACCGTATTATGTGAGTTCGAACCGTATTTTTTGTAGCCTCAATCCGGATACTTTCCGGACATGCCTCGTATGCGATTGAATAACATGCTCTCAAACTATTTTGGATAAGCACGGATTAAAACAAGTTACAGATATTCATTGGCGAGTGTGTGTGTAGCTGTCTCGCTGGACATGCGCGTGGTAGTTTTCTCGGCTACTTTTAAATTACATTGTGTTCTATTTTAAGCGCCGTTATCAACGCTTATTTCTTTTGTAGATGACAACTTCCTTTGGAAATCCTTCGAAAGAGAAAGAAGTCGATGCCGCAGCCACGAAACTAAGATATAATCACACTCAAGAAAAAAATGGTATACCTCGAATAGTATTATCTTGAACGAGCGAAATTGAGATTTCGGGCCCTATATCCGCCCAAAAAATATTAGGTATTGATTTCGACAATAAATTGTCGTTTAGATTTTACAAAGAATTAAAAGAACTAAAAGAAGAATGTAGATTAGGGTGTCACTGAAATCGACAGCTGTCGTGATAAACTAAACTATTCAAATAAGAGGAGAGGACGAACAAGACAACAAATCATAGAGAAACCTTGGTAATTATTCACTTTAGTCGTATGAGATGTTTAGCGAAGCGTTTAGTCGTATAAGATGAAAAATACTTACAAACTAAGAGAATTCGGAAATGTAATCAAAAATTGGAATTCAGGATTATTTTATGACCTACCACATCAAAGTTCCTGATTGTTCGGATGTAAGTTGTCTTGTTCTAGCATTGCCTTTTTTATACCTAAATATTGTTCCGTGACCAACATTTGTAACACGCATCAGTTACCACTATTATTGTCAATTATTAAAACCGCTAAGCTAAAGGAAGTACACAGGATATCAAAAGTGTTCAATCAATTTCAAATTCTGCATTTTCTAAAAAAAAATCAACATAAACAAGTAGGTCAAATTGGAAAATACTCAGAATATACTCAAGTTTTGACATGGTAGCTTTTAAGTGTTCAATATCCCTCCCATCAAGTGCACACATCCATTTGATACTCAGATTCCTCCCATACTTGCTGAAGCATGTCTAGTGTCATTTCGTTTTTGAGGGCTGTGATTCGAGTTTTCAGCTCGTCCAGATTTGCTGGTAGGAGGGGCACATAAACAAAGCCCCCCAACAAATATCACAAGCAGTCACCCACACACACTCAATCATCCAACTCACTTTATCACTGGTTGGTTCAATAGGCGTAGCCAAGGGAGGCAGAGAGGAGCAAATCAAGTAAAACATATATACGGTACTTGGTTTTTGCTGAAAATAAGATGTACGGCGAAACCTTGGAAAACTGGATACTTTATTCAGCAAAGATAGAACTGGTATTGGGTGCACAAAAATTAATATATCGCACACGAGATTAATCATCATCAATTAAAAATAAAATAAAATGAATTAATTTATGTATGTATTGATGATGATTAAACTTGCGTGCGATGTATTAATTTACACTATGAAGCAAAGCTCAAGCTTCCGTTGACGTCACCAAGATGGGCGTCCCGCTCTTGGAAATTGGTTTGGAATTTTCGTTTTTTCATACATTTAGGATTCGAATTAAAATTTCTTAAGTATGCCACGATGTTATTAACGCGCTAATCTTTAGATTTAAATAAAGACGTATGTGACCGCAGAGCTGTCCTTTAGCCAGCGCCTACACGTTAAGCTGTTATCCAAACATAACTTCGTTTCGGACACATCTCTTTTGTAGGATATTCTTATTATAAATTAAACCTATATGTGTCCAAACAAAATTTTGGAGCTTTGAAATCCTGGCTTCGGATTCCTAAAGATTATTAAAAAACAGAATAGGAATGTCTCAAAGACCGACCCTCTGTCTCTTTGTCTTCATTGGTAAAATTGAGTTCATGAACTTTTATCTTAAATCCTGGAAAGGGAAATGGAGAACTTCAAAGGGAAACTTTTCATGATCACGCACTACAGAAGAACTGAAAGATGTAATTCGTAGGGAAATAACGCCAATTCAGACGATATTGTTTAACGTGCTGTGCGAGTTTCAGTAATAGGTTGCGAGAGGGCGTTCGCAATAACGGTTCTCATTTGGATGACATCATTTTTAAAAGGTAGATTTCTTCCTCCAGTTGTTTTCGTTATGACTCATGAATGACACATGATGAAACCTTGCACCGTGATTTCAAAAACCATCAGACTCTCCTGCCGGACACTGTATTGGTACCATTTTCTGTTCGTAGGTCCTACAAGAACCATTTTTAATAATATCATAAAAATATTGTTTGGACACAATGCCTTGATAATGATGTAATAAAAAAAATTGAATTACCGTCTGTCAAAGAAAAGTGTGTGCGCTATAATTGAAGTGGAAAATTTTTGTGGCAACAATGGTTATCATGTCCTGTACCGCGCGCTGTGCGAGCAGGTTAATTCGAGTTTTAGTACAACCATGAAACAGCAATGAGTGAAAATAAGCGAAACGGTTAGAAACAGTTTTCTTTTGTTCGCATGCGAAAGGTCCGAAAATATCGCCAAGCAGCCGCTTCACGCTATATCAAAATATCAACGGCATTTGTAAGAAAGTGGATTTGAAGACCACAAAAATCTCGATGACCTACCGGAGCGAGGCGAACAAGAAAGGCCACTAAACAACAAGACAAGCAAAAATGAAGACTCTATAAATAAACTGTTTGCGGAAAGGACAGGAAAAACAGAGACGTAAAGGTATCAAATTGTCTCTGAAGACAATTGCGGTAGAAAAGCAAAATGGCGGCGTACGGTGAAGAAATCTCTCCTTTCTGAAAACCATGTGAAGAAACGTCTCCAATGAGTGAAGGAAAATATGATTCGGGAAATGTCGTTTTTTCGGATGAACCCTCGTTTAGGTCACGTGATTCCTCACGTCGAGTATGGTCATTTCCCAGAAATAGAACTTTGAATTAACGTTAAGCACCCTGTAAAAATGTATGCTGGGGTTGCTTCTCAAAAAATGGAATGGGAATTTGCGCATCTTTACTGGAAACATGAACGCTGAAAGAATGACCCAAATCTACAAAAAGAGTCTGTTACCATCTGTTCGAACAAATACAAACTGGGTTCTTCAAGAAGACAATGACCCTTAACATCGTAGTAGGCTGTGCACGCAATGGAAAAGCACAACATTGTACAGTTAGAATGGCCGTCTCAGTCACCTGATGCCAACCCCATTGAAAATGTTTGGGCTTATATGAACCATAAGCTATGCAAGAAACGTACCTGCAGTTTGAACCACCTGACTCGACAAATTCGACAGATTTGGAAATCTTTACCACTAGACTTTGCTGCCAGGTTAGCAGAAAGCATGCCTCGGAGATGTCAAGCCATTATTAACAACGACGACGATTGGACCACTTACGACGAGATTATATCAGAAAGTAACGCCATTTATTTTTTAACAGAAGAAATATAGTCGCTGTGTAAAATTAACATAGTCAAAACGAAGACTGAGAGCATGTACAGACATTGCGCACGCGCACTACGTGTTACCAGTCCTTTTACAAATGGCCGCCGATATTACATCGGCTAGAGTGGAAGAATAACGAGCTGTTATAAGGTTTCTTTTCGAAAAACGTAAGAAACCCGCTGAAATTCATGGGGAAATGGTAGTTGTTTACGGTTCCGACTGTCTGGACTATTCCAATGTGTGCAAATGGAGTAAAATATTTCTGGAAGGAAGAGTTAAACTTACCGATAAACAGCATTCGGGCAACTTGCGTCAGCGGCAACATCAGCCATTATCGAGGACATTAACACATGAAAGTTAAATCGTCCCATTTCCTTGAAAGAAGTGAATGAAACGTTTCACATATCCTATGGATCTGCATGGGATATGATGTATGAGAAGCTTGGATATGATAAGTCTGTTCGCTTTGGATTCCACCAGAACAGACCGGCAACAGAATGGCGTGCAGTCTGCAACATCTGCAGCGGTACAACCAGAAGGGAAATGCGTTTCTGAATGGCATTGTCACAGGAGATAAGTCCTGGGTCTTGCACTTCACATATCAGCCTAAAACTGCAAGCATGGTGTGGAAACATCCACATTCTCCGGTAGCAAAACATTCAAAGTTTCTCCTTCAGCTCGGAAGATTATGGTTACAGTTTTTTGGATCATGCAAGGCATCCTACTCGCAAAGTTTCTGCCTCGTGGGTCGACCGTCAACGCCGCTGCCTATTGTGAAACGTTGACTAAACTGCGGCATGCTATTCGAGATAAGCGACCAGAAAGAGGAAATTATGTTCGACTTCTTCACGCCCGCATATGGCTAACGTCGTCAAAATAAAACTGGTCCGTTTCGGTTGGGAGGTTCTGGACTTAGCGCCCTCGGACTACCACTTCTTTGGTCCCTTGAAGAGATTTCTGGGTGGTCAGAGGTTTGAGACTGACAAAGAACTCAAATCTGCCGTGCGCATGGGCAGCCGACGGAGTTCCATGAGCTGGGTATTCTGAAACTGGTGCAGCGTTGGAACTATGTGGAAAAGTAGATAAGGACGTGTAGTTTCAGCTGCACTTAGTTGTTTACCTGTATGTTTTGTAATTTTCTTTGAAAAATATATATGGCGTTACTTTCTGATATCTCCTCGTAATACAGATGGAGTTTGTCTTTTCATTTTCCAGAAATAAACGTTTTTAAAGTTACACTCTTTTCTTAGATAGATGCCATATAGAAAATTATCTTCTCACAAGTTGACTTTTCCCACTGAACAAGTTAAATCTTTTAAGCATAAATTATTTTATAAGGTTCTCTTTGAGGTATCAGATTTTTTTTCCTAACTTTACAGGTTCTATCCATGTTACAGTATTCTACACAAAGCAAGAAAAAAAAAGGAGTGTTATCTTATACAAGAATCATATCGAATGACTGCCGCAAGCGATGCCGCCCGCTTACAAGACTTGTTGAACCACACAGCTAAAAGTGTAATGTTATATTTAGATAATATACTAAACAATATGAATCCTAATTTATAAATGGAGCTGCGATGCTTCTCAGCAAACGTAATATGGGCAAACGTTTGAAAACAATTTTGATTGTGATGCAAGTACTTGTACATATATTCCAGTTCTCATTATTGCCTCTTCAACTTTCTTTTTAATGAGTAAAAGAAATGGAACAAAGTAGTCTGTCAGAATCCTACATCTTCGTCACCTAGTATTGGAAGTCTATGAGACTGTTCATGAAATAATTGATATTATAAAGAAAGGAATAGAATATATTAAAGCCCAAATCGCTAATTTACAAGACACAAAAATCACTGTTAAGAAAATGAAATTTTTAAGTTTAAAGGACGCAATATTGCTGACTATGGTGACAGGAAAGTCTGCATTGCAGCAACGCAGACAGCATCGACTATGTAGTATTATATTTGTAAAGTACGTTATCGAATTCAAGAGAAATAAACATAGTAAGACTTGAATTCGGCTTGTCTATCTTACGTGTAAAGGTAAGATTTTTTGAAAATCTATTATTAAATTTCGGTAAAAAAAAAAAAGCACAACAGGAGTACAAAAAAATCGTGCATGAAATGAAGAAAACTGTCTGAGAGAAATTCAGACTTCAATTGAGTCAAACAGTTGATGTTTCGAAGGTAGGATGTGGAAATAACTGAGGTTGATTCACCACTCATCTACAAATAAGGTCTTGAGGTTATTTCCAGTGGCCATAAGATAGAGATCACAGAATTCGTCATTTACACATTTGAATCCACGAATTATAGATGGAACTATATCCATGGGCGTCGCAGAAACTTTTCGGCAGGGGGGACGAGAAACCAAAATTCATTTCTAAAGAGAAACAAAGGCAAAATCTCCATGAATTGACATTTACAGCAAATAACTTCTTTGGCCCTCCTCCATGCAAAATTTTTGCTTTATGGAAAAAATATAATAAAATACACCTTGTGCCTATTGAACATTTGTCGGAAGAAGCTGTTGAGATGAGAATTAAACACATTTTCTTATATAGACAAAAACCTTGCTAGGGAATTTTCGCAAATAGGCAAATTCGATATGTTTAATCGATGATAACTTGTTTTAGATCAATTAATAACAAGCACGAGATTTAAACCACGAAAGGCAACAAACTATTTACAACTGAAGATACCAAAAATATTGGTTCTGAAGGAATCGATGTCTTGTTAAATGAGGATGATTAAGATTGATTGTCGAAATGAGTCTTACGTATAATTTTTAAATAACTTATTTTTCAAAAAATTGTTTAAATCATGACGAAGAAATGATTTTAGCGAAGTTTTTGTATCAAATATTTCTCTGTGCGCAAGAAATAAACATTTTGACTGTTAAGGCTGAGAAATAATGGGAATTCCCAGTAGCCAACGGTAGCCGCGAAATCAGTTTGAAATGTCGGAAAGAAAGTTAGTCAATAAGTATCTTAGATCTTTGTGAATTAATAAAAATTAAATTGATACTCATTATTTAAAGGAAAGAAAGACGAGACACAAAAACTCTGAAATAAAATCTAAAATGGATACCCTGTGAAAACCCTGAAAAAAAGCTGACGTTTCGGATAGAGACTGTCCTTAATTAGTTTAGACGTCTATCTGAAACGTCAACGTTTTACTACTCTGTGGCCATTTTCGTTAATTAAAGGTAAACTTTATAGAAAAATTCGATAATAATGTTATTCTTCAATTATATAGTGCAGCATGAATCCATCGAAAATTTTAAACCTACCATAATATTTCAATTGAAGGGCTCGTAGCAATAAGGACGTAACCGACAGCAAGCATTTTTTGAGAAAAGCGATGTTATATTTTATTTATTTATTTATTTATTTATTTATTTATTTATTATAAAGTTTGCATCCCAAAATAGGATATTTAAAAACTGAAGATATGAAACCAGTCAAGTAGTACTAGCTTGTAATAACAAATTATTAACATGTTGCCGATGATTCGGCAAATCTTTAAGGTACACCTAATAATTTGATTTCTTCCATCAAAAGACAGTGCATTCCAAGGGGAATTGTATTATATGGAAAAAATGAATCAAGAAATTTAGTAATCTGAATTCGAGGTATAATCTTGTATCTTTGGTTGTGGCGTGTATTATCCGAGATCGACATCCAGTCCCTAACAAAATGTATGGTCAACATCAATAAGTGCTTTATAAAGTTCCTTCAATCTTGCATACAAGGCTATCATCTTTAAGGTTGGGATATTATATGCCTGATACAGGTGGGAAACAGAAGCATGCCTAGGAAGGCCCAACGCTGCTCTTAAGATATCATTACAGGCCACATGTATTCTCATAAGTTGCATTTTCGAGGCCGCTGACCAAACTATTATTCCATATTCCACTTTCGGTACCAACATCGTTTTAATAATCTGGATCAATTCTTTTTTGGTTAATATTTTACGTAGTCTAATAAACAGAAATTTAATACGAGTTAAATCCATTAATAGAAGTTCTATATTTTCTTTAAACGATAAGTTGCTATCAAACGTGATTCCTAATATCTTACAAGTTTTTACCGGGGAATGTTTTTGTCTATCAATAATAACAGTATTTATTTTGCCATCATTGAAGGATAATCCTTGTGCCGTATACCAATCACTTAATGTGTTGATATCTTGTTAAATCTGTATCTCGGCCAGATTTTGATCAGATTTGTCAAAGGCCTTATATAGAAAAATTATCTTCTACTTAAGATGTTATATTAAAATTTAGTGGAAGATCAAATATTTGTGCTGTAGCAGCAGCAAATAGCACTGTGGAAATGGGCGAGCCTTGCAATATGCCTCTTGTTGAAGAACATTTGGACAATTTCTGATGAGTTTGAGTATAATTAATTCGATTTTTAAAATAGTCATGCATAAGGTCTAACGAAGGTTGATCAGTACCAAGGCGCTTAAGATGATTAATCAGGTTGCTTCGATTAATAGTATTGAAGGCCTTGGATACATCGGTGTTAACTAAATAACAGATTTGTCCTTTGTCAATAGCATTAATTATATAGTTAATGATGGTTAATATCGTATACTCAATAGGAGTTTTCGGTCTGCCTCCCAATTGATTCCTTAGAATAACAGACCAAAGAAAACCAGTTAAACGAGAGAAGATTAATTTTTCAGCAATCTTCGAAAGAGCAGATAAAGAACAGACGGCAATTCTTGAAATCATTTGTGCTACCCTTTTCATACATTTTTTATATATTTTTTTATTTGTACTACCCTTTATTACATTTAGCAAGAACTTCTTCCTGTGGGTTACGTCCTTATTGCCCCGAGCCCTTCAATTGTAAAATGCCTCTTTGAATAAATATCTGGACAATGAAATGATGCTTCACTGTTGTTCATAATTCTGAAGCCTTGTCTTACTCCTTCTTGCAAAAGATGTCACTTTCTACAAAATCATGAAGATCATTCAGTTTTGTTAGCATGCGAATTGGGAATTTTTATATGTTTAAGTAATTATTAATACCTTCATCTTGTATTTTAAAGAAATTCTAGTATGAACATAATAATAATATAAACATTTTAAGGACCGAATCAGCTCGAACAATATTGACGAAGAGCAGCAATTAACATTCTGAATACCACCTTTCGTAGGTTATTATACAACCAGAATAATGTATTTTTGCCAGACGCCTCAGTATAACACCTTCTATGAAAAACGTGTACGAATATTATAACATTTGTTTCTTTGTTAAAGATATAACGGGTGTCAAAATATGACAGACCCCCTTGAATAAATTCCTTTGTTAATTTTATATAGGGGAGGGGGTCTGTTAATTGAATTCAGAATCGGTCATATTGAATATTAGAATAAGTGTTAATAATTTAAAATTAAATACTATTTTGCAAGGATTTATCAGGTATTGTTCATTCTATACATGGGGTCAATCATTATTTGATGTCTAAATTATGCTATATATACATACATATGAGAATGTTCAAAACAAAACAGAACTAAGCTTCAACTGCACAATGAACGCGCTACGGATACAACAAACTGTCATTTGCCTCATTTCGCTATGAGTATTGGTCGTCGAGCTACATCCGCTGAACTGAGCACATAAACAAGCTATTCAGCCTAAATTTGGGAAAATCAGATTTGGATCTTGCACCACGACAGTGCGCCGGCTCACGCGTCGCCTTTCATCCGCAGTTATCTGGCAAAACATCAAAAATCCGTTGTGACCCATCCACTATATTCTCTGAACTTAGCTCCAACAGACTTTTTTCGTCGTTTCAGTTTTTCGTCGTTGCAATAAGAGAACTGCGGACTATAACACAGAATGCGTACAAATAATTGAAGAAACCGTGTGAACAGTATAACAGCGTTTAAATTGTAAAATGAACGATAAAGTCTTTATCGCAAAAGTTCGGTCTATTTTTGAACACTCCCCGTATATGCGATCTTGTTTGAACTCTGTCTGAATGGATCCCATTTTCATTCCAGCATTTATAGTCTTCATTTTTAGTAATAAACTAAATAAGAGTTTACTACCATTTATCCACAGTTTTTGGCATACCATTCGGCCTTCACTTTTATTAAACAAACTTAAATTTTTAAGAATATCAACAGAAACACTAATCATTGTTTGGTTAACTTACATTAAGCCGCTGTATGATCTTAAATGGTCGTAACCAAGAAATCGATGGAAGCCAGGCAACAGTACTACAAGAAAACCCACTTCTTTGACTCATACAATTCACTCGCTCCATAGAGAGAATGTCCAACTCATCTTTAAATTGCTTAAAAATACGTATAACGCAACCCTTGCATTATATATCAATCATATTTAATGAACGAGTCTTATAACTCGAGTCTAAGTAGCACACGAAGTCCGTTAATGATTATTTGGGTCGACCAACTTTTGGTATGTACTGAGTCATTTGACTGTTTAAAGAGTCCTATTGAATCTTCAAATCGTACAATACACATATGGCTGCGAGTGTTTCGTCGGGGTGTCGCCTGACATGAACTGGGTAGGGGTTCATCAATAAAATAATACATTGTAAAATTGTAAAATATATATTTCCATAAGCAACAAACAAAATTCTACATTTTTTTAATATCTTACTACACTTCTTTTGTCTATACCCGTTCGGAAATGGCTAAAATTAATAAAGTTTTCCGCATACCTTAAACAAAAGCATAGACAATAAATTTACAAATTTGTAAAATAAGCAAAAATGTTTTGCTGACGACATAATGTAAACGTAAACGACAATGCAACGTGTGCTGACATCAAGAAAAATTTTCAGCCCCGCAGAAGAGGCGAAAAACCGGCAAAAACTGGTGTCCACTCAGAACATCTGGTGCAATCCATTTATAATGGACTCGGAATCCGTTCTGTTCAGAGCAAATAAACTTTGTCAGCTGCCGGGGAACGTCATATCTTTTTAGCTTGTTTTTAAGGTATGCAATTAAAGAACCGCAATGCTTGACTTTAAGTTTGGCATACAATTTTATCATAATACTTCAACACGTTAAAAAAAAAGAAACAAACATGTTTTAAAGGTCTCCTATGAGGAATGTGTAATATAAAATATTCGTTAGAGATTTATCGATAAATCTAATATTTAAAAATTTCCATCATTATATATGTTGATACAGAAATCATCTTTTTACTTAAAGGTTTGCTGAGGTTTTTATGATGCGCATATATAAATATGTAAAATAATTTTTAAAAAAATATAAAATTTTAATATAACTTGACGTAATTTAATTGCTTCCTCCTCTGTTGACCATTTGTTTTCAGCCTGAATACTCACGAAGAAAACTGCCAACCTTAGACACCCAAGCAAAAACTTGCTCAATTGATTTCCCCATTTACTCGTAAAGGGATTCGCCGTTTATTTCATCATTAGAAAGATCTCGAAATGGCTGCAGTCGGGGAAAAGGGGAAGGGGCAAAGTGATGGGGTGCGAGTTAAGCAATAAGACTAAAGGAGACTGACTACTCACCGACCAAGAAAGAGAAGAGGAAGAAGAGACGGAAGAACTCCATCTGGAAATAAAAAGAAAAGAAAAGAAAAAAATACATACATATATATATATATATCCATACTTGATAAAGACAATATGCTTTTTTCACCAGAAGACTTCTTAAATTTTATAAGGAAAATAAAATCACGTGTACTCAATGGGGGGTTACAAAATGCCAGCAAAAAATAGAAACGGGACAATCGGATGCAGATTTCCTTGACCCAAAAAAACAGAGATCGAAGGGAAGCTGGGACTTGAGATGAATTTATCAAGCGTCAGAGGCTCTTTTTTCCAACCAATTTTCTCTAGACTTCTTGTTTGGAACATAACGGTTTTGAAATACGGATTTTCGTTTAAATTAATTCAAGTACACTGTATGAATAAATTCTATCCCATTTCTTCCTTTTCTTAATCGAATTGTATGGTATAGATTATAGATTTTATCACGGAGACAAAAACTCTATTAATAATTCATATTGAAACAAATATTAAAATTTGTGCTCATTGAGCAAAACGTCGAACCAAATCCAGAGCACATCTGGAGCGAGTCCATTTGTTAAATCAATCGAGGATATAACATGTTAACTCATTTTGACAAACATTGAAACACACAGTCAGTGCAACAAACTCTAAATGGTTGGTATTGTAAAGCGGATTGTCATCTGTATAATCAATGAGGTAGCCTAACACAGAATTTGATCTATCAAAGCTGAATGAATTCTATAACCTATCTAGAGAAACTGATTCACTTCAAAAATTCTCATCCTAGGATGGGAAGACATAAAAATTAATGACACGAGCCTCAAAAAAGAGCAAAAGGGCGCCAAATAGTGAACACTGGGAACAGTGATTTGTCCGTCCTTGCGACCTCTAGAGAACGAGAACTCCATTTGATAGAAATGTAATTTCCAGCTGCGATGACGTGGGGGCAATAAAAGAGGACAATAAATCGTTCTCCAGTATTGTATCGAGAACATGTCAGGAGTACATGATTAACAACATTGTCATAAATACCTGTAACATTTAATTAAAGTCAGTTTTCAATTAATTACAGGATCCTGTATTCCTTTAATGAGTCTTAATAAAGGGAGGAATATTATTGCACGCAAGCGACCTTTTAAAGGTGTTAAGCTCAGTAGAATCAAAGCTGTTTTATAATTTAATTTCAATTTTACGACATCATCTTCATTTGTCAATTCTAATTAAATATTGAAAATTTAGAATTGGGGGAATATGTATTGATGACTTGTATTGGAGGACTGATTAAATATTGCCATTTATTAGAGGACTGTATCAGATGAGTGATAGAAGGAGAAGTCCTGCACGTGTAAATTATTCAGTGCATATATAGAGGAAAAAGTAAAATAGACAGATGAGTTAATCTTAACTAAAAATTGTTGGGCTATTTCTATAGGCTGTAGATTCGCTTATTTCTACAATAATTAGTTTAATTCTTCGAGCATCGTTTTCAGGTCTAAAGCTTTGGTTATTTGTCTCAATTAATCTTTAAGCTTTTATTTTTATCTGTATTACCCAGAACGTTTCTTTAAAAAAAATCGATATTTTCTCAGGCAAACGTAATTAGATTAAGCTTTTTCTTGCGTTGCATTGGAAAATGTTTACTTAACAGAAGCGCCATGTCCTCCTTAATGGGATTAAATTATACATGTTTTGGTTCTTGAATGTTAATTTTACCTGACCATTTCCCTGAATTTCATAAATAAAATAATTTAATCATTGAACAGTTACTCTGGGAAAAGTAATTCAACGCTTCGTAAACATACGCTATTCAATAAGCAAGCTTTTACTGTATAGCTCAGGAAGGAGAGAGTCAATGGCAATTTGAGAGGAAAATTAAGAAGTAAAAAGATACAATTAAAAATCTTATTAAGTAAATTGTTCTTTTTTTAAATTTAAAAAATGAAATTTAATAAAAATTATATTTGTAGAGAGAGGGAGGATCAACATGACGTCATTTCCCGTTATTATATGCTAGAAAATAGAAAGGAGATGTTGTTGCTATGGCAACGCGCAAGAAATCATCTCGGGCTGCGACGAGGGGGTGAGCAAGGTCAGGAGGAGATCGCGCCCATGCACCGCAACCGCAAAGCCAAACAGAACAGAGAAATAACGTACCTCGATCGTAGCAACAGCAACAGCAACAGCAACAGCAACAGCAGCAGCAGCAGCAGCAGCAGTCACCCCTTACACAAGAAGCAGGCAAAAAAGACAGAGTGAATAAGGCTGCATTTGTAGTTTTCCACAGCAACTGCAATTCCGAATTCTCCCCATTTCGTGTGATAAAGTTTCAAACGAAAGAGAGAAATTGGAATTTTTGAATCATTTCGGCCAGCTATTTTCCTCCCATTTCTGAGCACAAAGAACATTTCTGGAACAGTGAAGCATTAAAGGGGGAAATTCCACCAAGAGCGCAGTGTCTGGAATTTTTAACTTTAAAACTGGCAGAGACGCGTCGACGATGGCGAAGTTTATAGAGGGAGCCGTTTTAATTAATTCTGTCCTCCAATGAAGAGTGAAGCGCATCGACAACCTCTGAGCGTCGGTTGTCAGCTTCTCCATCCTCAAGCTGCGGCGGCTGATTGGGTAGACGAGAAGAAAAGAAGAATAGATTAAGAGAAAACGAAGCGACTACAAAAAAAAATGGGAGAAAATTTTATTTTAATGCTTCCATCTGCCGTTTTCCGTTAATTGACACACCATTTTGCCGTTTTGTCGCATAATTAATGTTCCCCCCCTTTATATGACAGCCAAAAGCGAAGGGAATACAGGCTCGAGGGTTTTGATTTTAAATTCCGTCACCCGGTTATCCATTCAAATTGCATTCCGCTTGGAGAAAGCTTTTTGCGGAATAGAAGAAGAAAAATGAAATGATCTCTGTATTGAAGGGAAAGCATCATCCATGGAGTATGCGCTCGAGAGGATGGCCAGCGTCATTGGGGAATTTTCTGTTGATTTCGACGAGATGACAAACCTCGTCCGGTCTCATCCTCCACCCCCACAAATCCGTTAACTCTTATCGGGAATCTTATTCTGAGTTGTTTGGGGGCTAATTACAAATGGACTTACCTTATGTGTTTGTGAAGAAGTGCTACTGCTTATCATCAGGGATGCGGAAAAAGCTCTCTCCCTTCTTGCTCTCTCGTTCGCTCTCGTCAGCACGAGATCTCCGTAGATGCTGGGCGTTAATCGATCGTTCTCCATGGCGCATGCGCAATCGGGTTGCGCTTTTCACTGACTCGTTCGCTTCTGCTTCCACGGTCTTTATCCGCGCGGACGACGGCAAAGATACAGAAATATCGATCTATCCGACGCGAACTGCTTTTCAAATGAGTTCCCATCGTCTTATGCGCAAAAAAAGTCATATTTCGGTTGTCGTACGGAATACTCTTCCTCGTAACGTTTTTCTCTTTCTCTCAGTTGCAATTTCACTTTAAAATGACAGGAAGACTCGTGTTTAAAAGTTTCATCCATTATTCGTCTCATTTCCAAATTAAGCTCTCCATGGAATTCTTGAAAGAAAACTTGACAGCAGTCAGTAGACTAATTAGTGAGGATGTGTACAAAATGCTCCGCATTGGTGACTTAATTTTAAAAAAAAAATCATTGCTGAATATCTAAAAAACATCGCATACATAATGAAACACACACCAGTCACATCTGCCATCACTGCATCCCAAATCTCTCGCTATCATTTATTAAAGGGACGCATGTCCTTCACCCCCGGAGCCTGCATCTTCATCCGAACTCAACCTAAAGGAGCAAAAATGCAAAAGAGCCTGCGAGGGCTGCCAGATATGGTGAAGTTATTCGGTTTCATGATTTTTAAACCCGTATTATCCCGATTAAAGGCCACGTACATGCAATGATGTCTTTAAAAAGCCACTGAAATTATTGTGGCGAAATTTTAACAGCATCTCTAAAGATAACATCGTTTTTTGCTTCGTTGCAGTGCGAGGGAAGACCCTAACAACAGTTTCATCGCATTTAAAAGAGTACGTACACATTGTCATAGAAATCATTGACGTCACAATCGGACGACATACTGACATCACCTTGTAGTATGACATCAATTCCGTGCGTAAGCGTGTTTAATGTAACATCATTATAGAGTTAATTTTTTCCCCACCAATTTAAATTAAACAATGTATGTGGTTTGTCTATAAGAGAGAGAAAGCCTCTCCGAATTCGTGTTGCCATTAACTTGTCATGAGCAAATATAATTAATGATTAAAGTAAAACAAACCTACTTGCTCAACAAAAGAAATTTTAGTTAAGAAAACGATGGTGTGCTCGACCAAATAATTTTAGGGATGAAAGGTAGATTGCTGATGACAATATAGTTCATCAAAAATCTTGTAATAACGACGACAAATCGTTTAAGGTGACGGTAAAACAGCAAGTGTTTATTCAAAATAAATATGAGAAGAATTGTAAGATATGAAACCGCTAGAGTTGGGTTAAAGCTGTATCCCCCGCCTTAAAATGTGTCTCACCCTTACATGAATCTATATCCAATAGGGTGTTGGAAAGACATCGGATAAAGAGTTTTTTGCATGAATGGCGTCAATAAACTAGAAGATTGCTGGGATACATTTCAGATCTAATATTGGAATATATCTTCGCAAACAAACAAACCAGTAAGCATGAAATCGATTATTATTTCATGTTTTGTGTTTATCCATTCCAAAAGTAAACTTTTAATAATAAAATACTTAGGACAAATCCATATTAATACGAAAATGGAGGAATGAAATGCTACATAGAAAAATCTCTGAGAAGGTAAGAGAAAAATTAAGACAATTCTGTATAGCTGCTGACAATATAAAATCTTAAAATTACTGAGTAATTGTCTGCTAAAGACCAGTGTTATCAAACATGTTTTAAAGTGTCGATGACTCGATAATATGCCATTACTATTGAACATCATTAGCGTATCTGATATCAGGCTGACTATAATTGCAAATAGTATGACTATTGGATGTGATTTTAAAACTCATAGCTCTACAGACCCTGACCATTTAATTCCGATTTTGACGAGACATTTTAGAATCGTTATCGGTTTCAGAGCACCATCGAACGTTATTTGCCAGTTGTTTAAATGTTTTTGTTGTTGTTTTTTAAAAAAAGATAAGGTTTACAATCAAATATGTTTCCATGTAAACATCACTGCATTCTGTCAAAAGGACATCACCGGATTATGATTAAAATTTTGACAGTGATTGCTTGATATTAGTAGAGAGCAACGGCCTCAATTGCCATAGAAGGAATATTTTTTGGCCGAAATTATTTTTCTTTTCAAGGCCATCTGCATGGTTTTTCTTAACCCCTTTTTTGTGATATGGTCTCTTTTGAACATGGAATTTTAAAAATAATGCATCATAAGTCATAAATCAGAGCGTTAAGGCTTTGAACTCTTTTATTTTCACTCTTCCTTAGAGAAATTTGAAAACGCGTATTTTCTTCGGAAAATTCCTAAATAAGATTGCACTCATTTTTTTCCTCTCATCGGATCTTTTTACTTCCGAATGGGATGCGGATGAAAGCCGAAGTCACGACAAAAGCCGCAGCAACGCTCATCCAGCATCCCGCCGTCACTCCAACCTTAACTAAAAGGTTAAGTGTGGCAGGTAAAAATTTAAACAGGATAGATTGTGTTACATTAGATGAATGGTGTGTTCAAATGGGCAGGCTTAGCATGGCGAACACTGCAACGTTGATAAGGTGAAGGCAGTGCAGTTGTTGGCTTCCGGCCATTATCGATATTGGGAGAAAGTACGCTCCGAGCTTTTGGCCACGAGCACGGCGGGATAATCCCGAAGGGACTATTTTGGGAGACAGGTTCAAATGTCTTTCAAAATTGTTGCTGCTGACAAGGCGACAATGAGTTGATTTTTTTTCCAGGAATATTGGTAATTTACGAGGAGAAAATGAACGGTTTCGGTTTGCAAACCAAAGAAAATTATTTGGAAACTCAGATTAATTTGGTCATTGAGCTATTGAGTTTGGTCGTTCCTTATTTAAAAATAAACTTCCATTGTGACACACTGTTCCCGAAATAAAAGATTCTGTACTTCAGATGAATCAAGGAAAGCCGCAAAGATAAATTTGCAGTGTACAGGGTGTCCCAAAAGTCCGGTCTCATAGGGAATATTGAAATATTGCAGATTGAGAATACACGTTGATGAATGAATATAATATAGCAGTATTATAGCCTTTGTTTCAGGTAGGAAAGCATTACGGCAAAAAATGTTCAAATTGATACCTCTCTTGACCAGTACGAATGTTATATTGGAGATATATCTGAAACAGAGATTATAATATAGCTTTTAAATATAGATGAAAAACGAAAGGGAAAATTATGCGACCTGGATTCGACTTATTCAACGACTGCAACTAGAAATTTCTGCCTCAGCTGAGTCAACTTCACCATCAGCTGTTTTTTCTTCCAGAGGAACTACTGCAGTTTCAGTGGTCTCACAAGCAACATAATCTGCATCTGTGAAGACGTCTGGATCCAATGGAAAAATTCCTCATTTTTTGAATCCATTGATTGCTGTGTGCGCCATTGTGGACAATACAATCTGGCGCAAAATTCAAATGGCCTAGAAGGTTCTACAACGTCCGGCTTTAAGCCACACTATTTCAGGTGAACAATAGTACATTTATATAGTCAAAGTAAACACGAAGATATCATAAACGTTAATGAGCACTTACATCAAAGTTGAGAAAAATCACAAAATCTCTGTAAAACCTGAAGCTTTAATTCAGATAGTTCCGACTCTTTTAGACGATATAGTCCTTATTTCTTGACTAAATGAAATATTTCCCAGTAGAGGCCAGCAATATCGAAGGGAAAGGCGGCTGTTGGCCACTTTACCCTTCCCTTCCTTGCATAAGAGATGATTAGCTTTTAAATAGTGAACAATGGCAAAGCGAAATAGTTTTAGTATTCCGTATGATATTCACCGATTGCACTCGTAAAAGGGATTGTGCTTGTCATTGTTTTTAATGGATATTTATATATTTTGACCTGCTGAACATGATCAGACATGGATTTTGTCTTACTGTTAGTATTAATATTTTGGGGCATGTAGGCTACTTTGAAATCATTTCATTGCCTAATTTAAAATTTCTTTGTTGACATTAGAGTATATAGTTTTGCATTGATGTATTGTTTTTGTCTATTTTTGAAATTTCTGTAATTATTATAATAATGCGTTTCTACATTATGATTTCACTCATGTTCACTAGAGAGCTGTGTGTGCCAATTTATTCTTTGAAGTACTGATAAGAGACTTTAAATTTCACCGGACTGGACTTAACCTATTTGTAACCTTGATTTTGTCTGAAATTAACTTATAGCTTACTTCATTTTCTTAAATTAACGTTTCCACTGTAAAGAGATTTAAGTATAAACGAAAGAATACAGTACTATGTTTATAATTCTATTCTTTAACCTTCAGTAATACGAGGGGCGATTGATAAATAAGGTCTCCATGGCTGTAACTTTTTTATTTGTTAACCGATTTTCAAAATTCTTTTTGTATCTTATACTCACATTTGTCCTCTATGTAATGCACTATTCATTTTTTCGACTTAGTCCCCATCCCTTTCCACGCATTGCGCCAGCGCCGTGACTAGTTGGGTGAACCCGTCGGAGAGGAATTTCGGAGTTGTTGTCGACACGAGGATTGAATGGCAGCTTTGGACCCTCTTCTGGAGTATGATAACGTCCGCCCGCACACGAGCCACCACACACCAGAGGCGTTGCAGCGCCTACAGTTCAAAGATGAAAAATTGCAGTTCAAAATTGAAAGACTTTGCACATTGCGACTTTCACCACTTCGCAAAGAAGAAAGAGCCCCTTAAGGGACATGAGTTGGTTCTGACGGCGAGGTAAACGCTGCCATTCAATCCTGGTGTCGACAACAACTCTGGAATTCCCCTCCGACGGGTTCACCCAACTAGTCACGCGTTGGCGCAATGCTTGGAAAGGAATGGGGACTATGTCGAAAAGTGAATAGTGCATTACATAGAGGGCAAATGTGAGATACAAAAAGAATTTTGAAAATCGGTTAACAAATAAAAAAAGTTACAGCCATGAAGACCTTATTTATCAATCGCTATATGCGCACTGTGAGTTAATCAATCAGTAGATTGCGGTCATACTTGTATATGTTCGCACTACGCCTTGATCACGGTTAAGTAACCACCATTACCACTAGATCACCAAACCGCTTTTTCAGCTCCGTTAAGAGTCGGTTAAGTAACCGGTTTCTGAAACTGCTAGGAAACCCGACCTTTAGCTATGAAAAAACCGGCTACGAATGTGCTTGGAATGGTGCTGTGACTTAACTAACCGGGATTCCGAAACCGCTATTTGATAACCAAAGCAGGCCGCACACTTCTTTTTCATCATGATCAAGAAGTGATCTTGGTTACTTGATCGTAATCAAGGCGTAGCGGGAACTTAATATTACTGATTTACTCCTTTAATAAAACATAAATTCCTTACATCACTCGAACTGCTAAAACTATGGCAAAGCTGATGCCATTTTTGTTTTCATCAAGTACAGATTTGCAAGAAACCATGGAAATTCAACATAAACAAAAGTTGATTAAAAGTTGGATTATCTACATTAATATTGTATGTCAAACACATTTAGATTTTTATTAAGGAGTGGAAGAATGGAGCTACTTATTGTTTTCACAATGTCCGTCTGTCTGTCCGTCCGTCCCCTTCATAATTTCCACATTTTTTGTGGTAGAAGGTTGAAATTCGGAATGTAGCTTAACATGGGCATGTGCACCTTCACTATTTAGTTTGCTTTTGATTGGCCCACTGAGGTCGGAGTTTCGGGGGCGGAAATTAGAGGGGACCAAAAGGTCTACGCGTATTTATGCATATAAAAGAGTAAAATTCGGTATGCAGATTCCTCTATGATGTTTGGGCCAAATTGTCCCAATGGGGTCGGAATTGTGGGGGTGGCAGTTACTTGGTCTTTAGAACTATGGCAACATATGGCATGTCATATATCATTCGATCGGAAATTATGAGAAACGAAAGAAGATAGAGCTCTTTTACACTTTCTAAATACTGCGTTCGAGAAAATCAATTTCACCCCATAGTTCGAGAAGATCATTTTTAAATCTGGGGAGGGGAGTTAAAAATGAAATAAAAGAGTAAAAATAGATGATCTCAGGGCTACCATTGCGAGGTGTTCTAATGGTATCAATACGGTACCAATAAGACTTTCAATGCTAAGATATGATATACAGGGTGTCTCAGAATTCATGGTACAAACTTCTAGGGGTGATAGGTAGTGCTAACAGGAACAATGTTTTCCTATGCCATTTTTGCCGTTAAGCCCTCCTGTGGGAGATAAACGCCACTAAAGGTGGGGTTGCTGCCCCTGGAGGGTGGCTGCCTGAAGATCACAAGCTTCTTTGTATTAAAAGATACTTGCGTGTTGTACATTAAAATTTAATGGGGAATACAGTATTAGAATTATGTCTACAATACTAGACAAACAAAAGCACTTTGGTCTCCAATATTTTGTAATTCACATAATTTTATTGCACACAAATGTCATTACTGAGAAATGGTAATGTTAAGCATTTACAAAACAGTCTTGAGCATACTGCTGCCACAGCTCGTGTACTGGTGGATAGATTCTCACCAATCTCTTCAAACACCTTGTTCTCCAGTAGGTCTGTCCGAGAGGTTCGTGGGCGAACTGCATCTGGTCTATGGACATTGATAGTTCCAGTCTCCCTCATACGTTGTACAATACGGCAAAGATACATGTCGCTGTGGAAAACGCTCTCGATACAGCCGTGCAGCAGTACGCCCACTGCACCTTGCTTCTCCGTAGATGAGAACCATATCCACCCGTTCTGTGATGCTGTACTGCTCCATGAGATGCAGTAAAAGATGTTTCAATAATACTGCCAAATGATATTCTGTTTCTTTGGAAATGATGGGTGAACTTTAATAGTAAATGTAATATCAACAAATTCACTGATTTTGGTATCAGAAGATTCCACTTTTGTTGAGGTATTGGACAGTAGCAAGCTTGTGATCTTCCGGCAGCCACCCTCCAGGGGCAGCAACCCCCATCTTTAGTGGCGTTTATCTCCCACAAGAGGGCTTAACGGCAAAAATACAATACTCAGCAGGGATAACGCCGGCAACTCGTTTTAATACTAAGAGTACCGTTACCAGCGACTGATCATTTTGTGGAGTTCAAACGTCGACAATTTCCCGTTCGCCCAGCTTATGCAATGACAATTAACAAGTCCCAGGATCAATCCTTAAACAACATTGGTATATACCTAGAGTAGATAGAAACTGATACCCCGCCTTCGTTTTACCTTGAAAAGCTCGGCGAAGACGGGCATCTCAGCTAGTAGTTTATATATAATCTGTAAAAATTATCCATGTTGATATTATCTACTCAGCATTCATTCTTTAGGATTTCCATTTCTAAATGATTTATTAGTAGATTATTTCTGTAAAGATTGGAGAGGTAATTTTCTAAATCGTTTTCCGCGACGATATCTACATGAGAATCGATAATCCCGGCTTTTTTTTTTATTCAAAAAGATTCAATATCATTTATTCAGTATTCAAATTCAATGATTAATTTAATTGCTGAATTCAATTTACTCGTTTGGTACGAAGGTATTTTTACTATTGATCATAGCTCTCAATTTATTGCAGTTCCGGTTGTGTTAAAGGGCTTCATGTTTATATCATCTTGGACTGTTTAACGAACAAGATATCTAATCTTATCGATCAAGTACTGGACGACGTCAATTGTCTCAAGGTTGGAGTTATATTTTATGTGCATGCAGGATTCTTTATTGGACAAATAAATTTAGACATTTAGCACGCTATTTGATTTTCATCGCACTTGACAACCAAACGAAATATCTATACATCTAAAGGCAACTGATTTAGTAACGGGATATGGAATCAGCGAAAGGCGACATTTATGCAGGGAAATACTCAGATCATCGGCTTTGATTTGCAATGCTATTGGGATGTTGTATTGTATGAATGTATTTGAATGTCCCACTTCCCCTTAAAGAAGGAAATCGTTGCAGATAAAAAAGGAGCCATAATAACGTGCATAAACATAGGCGATTTTTTTAAAAATATTTAAGTGACCGTTTATACTTTTATAATGCTTTCCTTCCCTCATTTTACCATTCATTTTTGTCAGTTTCAAAATATTGAAATGTTGGAACGAATAGGATACGATGAAACATTCCTGGACAACGAAATCTTTAGCGATGAATCATCATTTCATATCAGTGGCAAGCTGAACAACCTCAACTGCAGAATCTGGGGTTCCGAAAATCACGAACATGCTCGTGAATGTTTTTTTTTGTGCCCTCAGCAGATTTAAAATGTATGGTTCTATGTTCTTTTTCATGAAGAACACCATAAATGGTACCGTGTATCTAAACATGCTCGAAAATTTCTTTATTCCACAATTAGGCGAAAATGGTCAAGATGGATGTCTTCACTACCAGCAGGACTGACAATAACTCAGCATTCAGGTCTGGAATTTCCTTGATAACCGATCCCAGGTCGTTGGATTGGTCGTGTAGGGCCAATAGGATACCTCAACTCGCTTCCCTCATTCGACCTCTTTCGATTTTTTTGTTATGGGGGTTCATTATAAATCGATTGCTTGTTATACCTTTATCTGCTGATCTTACTCAGCTGAAAAATCGAATTTATGCAAGCAATGCAGTGTTGATGCCCAGAGTATTGGCTTGAGTTGGAATGAAATTGATCTCAATTTGGATGTCTGCCCCAGATGTTGCTATCATGTAGTCACATTGAAACAAAAAGATTGCTTGATGATAAGCTTGATGTGTATTGCTCTAAAATGATACCTCAACAGATTCTTCCGTTATCTGAATAAATTTCTATTTGCTTTAAAGTTGTAAAGTATTTTTTTTTAATCGATGACAACTTGTTTTTTATTTATTTATTTATTTATTTATTTAGTTAGTTAGTTAGTTAGTTACAAATTATAAATAAATTGGTAATAATAATAACAATATAAAAACAAAAAATGAATATTGTAACAAATACTTATTAATCAAATTAAAATAAAATAAATTCAAAAGTTAATCGTATAGAAGAATATTTAGGGATAGAAAGGTTGCTGGAAAAGTGCAGGATTTCGAGGATTTTATCAATTTTACCAATTGTCAGGATTTCATTTGTCTATTATGCTAACAGGCGTGACATGCTCTTTGAAAAAAATGTGGATAAACTGTGAGCATGAAGGGGTGAACTTGATCTGCAATAATGTTTATGTATGGTTTAGCGTTCAAACGACCGTCTACAGATATTAGAAGACCCAATTCATGCCAAGAAAATATTCCTCACACCATTACTCCATCTCTACCAACTTGGAAAGTCCGCACCAAATATGAGGGGTCCATGGCTTCATATTGTTTTCGCCATATTCTAAGCCTTCTATCAACATGATGTAGCAGGAACCTAGATTCGTCTAACCAAGCAACCTTTTTCCAATCCTCAATGGTCCAATCCTTGTGCTGCTGTGCCCAGCACTGATCACAACTCTGACGGCATTGGTATCCGAGATTGGTAATCCATTCGAGCCAAGGTGCGACTAGTTGTCCGTTCTTTTATTCTTTTCTGGCTATCTGAGCTGTAACGAGCAGTAATTTGTGCGATTGTTGCCTTTCTGTTTCGCGCACAATTCTTGACATTCTACTCTGGCCTCTTTCGTCAACAAGGGTTTTCCCTCCACAGGAGTCTCGATGGCTACATGTTTTGTTCCTTGACCCACTCTCGGTAAACCCTTGAAACTGTGGTACGTGAAAAGTCAGGAGAGTCGCCGTTTCTGAAATGCTCATTCCGGCCCGTCATGCGCCTACCACCACGCCACGCTAGAAATCAGTCAGATTACTGCCCCCCCCCCTTTTTGCTATGGTTTTACGCTTAACCATAGTAGAAAAGTTGCTTTAGGATAAGTTTTAACGTGATTTGTGATCATGTAACATGCAAATCAGTCACTCAATTTGCATATTTTGTGAGGCGCACCTAATAAAGTGGCAGCCCAGTGTATATGATTTGGATTCGCGGAGACGGTGTGTTATCTTAATATTACAATTTGAAAAGATCCGCTTTAGCTTTTGTATGTCCGTACCAACAAAAGAGAAGGAGAACCAGACCCAGAATTTTGTTTGGGGTAGAAATAAATTCAAAATGGTAGTTCTGTGACGAATGAGTCGAGCCGTTAATGTAAGCGAGGCAAGGCAAGTTTTAACTTCTGTTTCTTATTTTTTTCGTGCATGGGGAATTTTAACATTCTATTTTTAACATGATCTGAACGGAGCAATTTTGTTGAGGAGGATTGATATACGTAGTTGTAAGTTTGTGGTATACTATGAATTTGAAGCAATTACTAATGAAGTATTTCGAGATTTTGATGTCTAGAAATGAGATGGAGTTGTCTATTTTCATTTCGATGGTAAACTGAATGTCAAAAAAGTGTAAGAATGAGCGATTGTCATATATGATAACGTGAGTAGAATACGATGATTGTTTCTGTAGTAATGGGTGGTATGTTCTTGTTCACAATTTTGTAAAAATACTTTTGTCATAAAACTGCTTAGAGATGATTCCATTCCTAATCCAGATGATTGAGAGTAGGGTTGAGTGTTGAATGTGAAATAATTTCGTTTAAGATTAGTATCGATATGGAAGGGACTGATTGAGCATACAATGAAGTGTAGCCTGGAAATATGACAGGTGGCATTTTCATCTTGGAAAAGACATTCATGGTTTCCATAGAACTGCCACAATTTATTTATGGAGAAACTGAGTTTTACAGAATGTCTCTGTAAGCCCCTGAATCCATGTTTCCATGCACTAGAATCAGCGGACCCATACCGAACCAGCTGAAACAAGCCCCTACCATCACGCCACCTCCACTATGCTTGACAGTACACTCCGGTAGCAGATGTTCTCCAGGTAACCACCTAACCCACACACATCCATGAGACCTAAAAAGCATAAATCGTGACTCGTTACTTCATAATACTCGCCGACATTTTTCCTGTGTTCAATTCCTATGCTCTTTACACCATCGTAGGCGCTGAGCTGAATTCTTCCTTGTGAAAGCAAGTTTGTTGGAGGCATCTGGAATTCGTTTGCCACGGCATTTATGGGACGGATCCTAATTTTTCGCAACTCCTTCTTTAGCACTCCTAGGTACTTCCGAGTTCATGTTCATTCTTTTACGTGTTGATAACAAAGGCTGCAGTTAATTTTGGAAACTATCGGATGTTAGCAATGCATTGTATACTCATACTTCCTATAGAGTATCCTATTATTATGCCCTTTATAACAAACCTGCTCTTGCCCGAAAATGTTTTTAGTGTTGTTTCTTTTTCTAAGACCTATCCAACGACTCGACCCATGTTCCCATTTAAAGTTTTTGGGCGGACCCCGGTAATACCCATCCCCAGCCATTTACGGAAAATGGGACAGCCACCATTAAATTCTTCACATAATCTTCAGTCATGTTAATTTTTTCCCAAAGCCCTAGGTCGTCGAACTTCGAGAAAAAAAAGCCTGTATAGGATGTTTCAGAACTCTGTGTACAAACTTTTAGGGGTGGAGAGGACCTTCTTTTGAATATATTTTGTTAATAAACTGGAGGTCGCAATGAATCCATATGGGCCTTGGTCAGTGGATCACGCGGCATTGACATCGCTTCGTTTGTGTCATGGAACAATATCCAGCAACCAACAATCATCATCAGGTGTCAGAAATCAGAAGCAGATATTAGATCGATCGTATGCTTAACATGACGAAATAGAAGAGTGGTTCAACTTGGCCATTTGCGGGGAATGGTCAGAAGCTGCCGACGACGAGTGAGGGGAGCTGAATTATGAGTGATTTAGCCAAGCCAGTGATTGAGCACCGAGTCGGTGAGTGAACGACAGACGGTAGTAGATGAGGAGCGAAGGTAACTCCAGTACATTATTGGTGAGAGAAGCTTGAGATAACTGAAGCTGCCGAGGACGGACGGAGCCACGCCAGCGAGAGAATACCGATCCGAAAAGTAAACTGGAGGAAGCAGTGATTCTAGAATACAATAACCACTGCTGAAGCTTGCAATACAGGCTCCATAATACCGGAATTTGCAGGCGACAATTCTTCATCAGGGAGTCTAATTTTGAGTAGAACAATTAATTTTGAATGGGATTAGAGATTTGATCTGAGAGACTTAATTGAAACATTAAAGAGTGAATTAACAGAAGTGATAATTAATATACTTTATCGAAAAGAAAAGATAATAATCCTTGAATTTATGGCTACATGATCTAAAGATTTTACTGTACTAAGTTTGATTTTTATAGAATCAAGTTTTTATTCATTCATAATTCTCCATTCATATATGCTGACGTTAGGTTATATCAAGACAGATACCCTAACGAACGCCATCCATCTCATCGTGTGAATGTTCGTCAAGGTCGACCAATAGTTATTTATCCATAATATTAATTTGTTATAATAAATTTGTTATGTTTAATAACTAAGGTGTGTTCATTTATTGTCTATCACTGGTCACGTTATTTTTGTTCACATCTTTCTGTTTGAAACGAACCTGAAGATCAATCGATCCATTATAGTATCACCACCCCGCAATCTTCTGATAATTTGTAAGCCGTTCTTCAGCACCGTGTTAATGAGTCTGAAACGGTGGTGAGATTGACTTTGCCTTATATTTGCTCTCGTCGTGTTCAGATTCATTCTCAATGCTTTTGTTTATCTCCTTCTTTATCTGTTTTACGTCATTTATTCGCTGCCCTTTCATCTTCGTTTGCTTGTTTCTTCGTTCACATCTTTCCATTTGAATCCTCTCCAAAACCGACTCATTACCCTCGTTAGAGGTCAACGGATCTCCACTGGACTCCATAAAAAGATTGATTAAAACTCCACTGGCTGTTGGTTAAAACCACGCCATGAAAAGATTGAGTAAAACCTCTTTAAACTTACAATCAACAGATAATTTGTAGGCATTAAAACAAAATTAACCTCATGTCTAAATAATAATTTAATGTGTATCGTGCCAAAAATTCTATCAGACCGTTTCTAACAATTAATTATTATTTTAATAAATAATTTAGTAAAATGTAAAGCCTAAACAAAACATATAGGGAGATTTTATTTTGTTTTTACAGAATGTCCCGAAAATAAATTTTACAGTTTTTTGTTGGATGAGGACGTTTCCATTCGTATTTTTCATTTAATAGTTTCGACGGGAGGTCTTCCCTTTATGCACTTTTTTTGAGATTTACGCGGCGCTCGTTCTCATTTAAAATCGTTTTTGTTTAACGTCTGTATTTTAATGGCGACATTATCGGGAGTAAGGTATATTTCCGTTTACCGACATTTCAATTAAACTTGCTTAATAAGATTTTCATTAGTGCGAGTTCCGTCTATGGGTGTTTTCGTTTAACGCGGTTGTCTAATACTGCGCTTAACAACATGTTCGCGCATAACAACAAAACCAGCACGATTTCCATAAAACACTGTTTTTGATTAGTGGTGTGTCCATTTAATCTTCATTAGCTACGCTTTTGATCACTTGTATGTTTATTAAAGTGATGGTTGACCTTTTTATATTATTTTAGTTAACCAGTATGTTCGTTAACGCTGTTTTCAATTAGCGATTTGTCCGTTTAATGTCTTTATTTTAATGGCATTTTCATTAACATATTTCATTAATTGCCGTTATTTTCGTTTAACGCGATTACTGTTTGCTGCCTACATTAGTATCATTCGACCTCATTTCCATTATAATTTTTATTCCATACGGTTTTTTTTTTTTTATAGCAGTGCTTCGTTTAACGTCTTTGTTTTAATGTGATTAGCTTTATTAGCATTATTTTCCTCTAGCGTTGCTTCTCTCAACACTGTTTTCCTTAACGTATATGTCTTAACATATGTTCATTTACGTACCATTTAAACCGGCCAGGTATTGTTATATTAATACTGCCTATCTTTTAATAAATTTCCTTACTTAATATAATTTCCAATTATTGCGTTTTCTGTGTAGCGCTATTTTTATTGAACACAAAGTTGAGTTAGAAGCGTTTTTTATTTCGCTCTATGTTGTGTGTTTAAACATGCAAATGTCTACTTTTCAAGACAATGTCCCGCGAATAGTTCATGTATTTATCCGCATAATTGCGCTAGTAGTAAGACGCCATTACAGTCATTGTAAACCAGAGACGATTTTTGAAAGAAACACTGATCTGCTTACCTCTATTCGCATGCTCACTGAAAAAGATATTTCACAATGTTTTATTGCTTGTAGTCTCTGTGTTGAATAAAATATAGAAGGAATTATACATATAGGCCTAGTAATTATTTTAGTAAGTATTTTTATTACAATAGAGTAAACAGCTGAGAATAATCGGAGTTACATATCAGCTGTAAATCAGGCCTGCCAAACTCAGGAAATCAGATTAGGTGAAAATTCCCTCTTGTTCACATTAATTTGCACACTACTGTAATTATTAAACTGACGCTGGCAATTAAATAATAATTTTAATGTTATATTACAATAATAAATTTTATAATACGATTTCAGTTGTCACTTAATGCATTGTCTCATCAAGCATAGACTTGTGTTAAGATAGATAGAAGTAAGATTCTTTGTATTGGCTCCATCTATATGGCTGGTCTGGGAAGAAGATCGTGTAGCCATCGGAAGATCTTGCAATCTGTTTAAAGTTGAATATACTGAAAGAAAAGGGTTCCTGGTGCCGACTGTGCAGATGTAGAAGAGAAATGGAATATGGGCACTGAACACCATGTTCTTCCAAATGAACTGAAAGACGCACAAACAAATCCGCAGATTTCAGATAACAGAAGGTCCACAAAATTAAACAGCTACTTCGAGCAACAATTCCTTATCTCTCAAATTTGAAGACCATAAACAAATTAAATCGCATTTAGAATCAAAAATGGACACCATAGTTACTACATTACTTGCAATGTCAATTCTAGCTTTGTTGCACGAAACGAGAACTTTGCTATTTTCTCGAGGCCAACGAGAGACAGGCCAGGGCACTCAAAAATCACCTGATCATCGGGGTCCGAGCAACAATCCAACCTTCATTGTTTCCAATAAACGAAAAAACGCGGATTATTAAAATCCAAGATGGAGACAATGAAGGTTACATTGTTGATCGGACCCCGATAATCAGGTGACTTTTCAGTGTCCTGGCCTGTCTCTCGTTGGCCTCGTATTTTCTTGAATGACTAAATGAAAACTGTCTGCATACGATGTGATGAGTACATTCATATACATGTTAGTCGTTTAAGGCAATTTTATTTTAAATGTATGTTACCATGCAGGGCCGTAGCCAGGACGTTATCTTGGGGGGGTCGATTTTCAAAAATTCCGGACCTTTTTTCAAAAATTCCACTGAGTCGGACCTTTTTTCATAAATATGTAACTGCTCATTAGTTGCTTGAGACAGAAAATAACTTCACTCCCTGTTAAAACAACAATTACAAATGCATTGCGTCAGGAGGTTGTAAAAGAATTAGAAAAGAGGTGTCAAAATTGAGTCATTAGCTATCGTTACTCTGTTGAATCCAAGGTATAAAAAAAAAAAAAAAAAAAAAAAAAAGGTTCATTTTCAAATTCCAATAGCAGTCGCCCATGCAATTTCAAGCGTTTCACAAGAACTACTTAAAATTTCACCAGATACTGAAATGGATACACTTGCAGTTAACGAACCCGTGCGGAATCGCCTGAATTCCGATATGGATTTATGGAGTTATCATTGGTAAGTTGGTAAGCAAGACTCAGCATTGTTTGAGGTGTGCCTATTGAACTTAGGCAGTATTTCAATCAAGCTGTTATACGTAGAGATGGAAATCCTCTGAAGGATTGGGTAAAATTAAAAAAATGTTCATTCAAAACTATAAAAGAATGTTCAAAAATATCTTTCAGTTTTAGCCACTAGTGTTCCTTTAGAAAAATTGTTTTCAAAAGCAGGAAATAGAGCAACCCAAATGAGAAACAGGTTATGTGGAAAATGTCCTTCTCGCTTGTTGTACTTAAGCTCAGTTTTATAAAATAAAAATATTGTTAGAATTGTTCTTGTGTATTATTTCTTAAAAATAGTTTTATATTTTATGGAAAATCGATTTAATGATGGCGATTTTTCGAGTGAATCTATTTTTTACTTGGTGAGTGAATCGATTCCCGAAAATCGAGCTATTAGAAAATTTTCCCATCCCTAGTGCAGCAGAGATAGCGCCGCTCGGTGGCAAAAGCGATCGGCGGCACATTGTCGATACGTAGAATAAAATTGTAGCGAGGCGAAAACTACATAAGTTTTTTTTTAGAAAAAGTGATTGCTACGTGTATTATAAACGATACTGAAGCTTAAACAACAGTTTTTAGAGTTTTTGCCTGTTTGTATGTATTTCTGCTTGTACGTGTATGTTAGAGGTTGGCACCAAAACTACTGCAGGGATTTAGTTGAAAATTTGCAGTTTTATGTGGCTAAGAGTGGGATAACATATAGGCTGAGTGCTTTAGGGAATGAGATGAGCAGTACTTAATACATGCATATATATAAACTGTATATCTTACATATACATAATAATAATAATAATAATAATAATAATAATAATAATCGGAAAATAAAAATGAAGAAGTTGTTCAAGAATTAACTTATACTAGAGGCAAGCCAAGCAGGCTTACGGCCTGTGAAATTTATGTTTTGAGGATTATAGGTATTCTTGGAAGAAATGGATGCATTCAAATAATTGCCGTGCAGAATCATTCTATTTTATATTGGCTTGTCTTAACTAATTCATTACCTCACTGAGGTTCATCCATGTCACCACCTTCGCCAGCACCGAGTTTTTATAATTGATGAAAATAGGAAAGAAAATTCCACAGTCTGGGTTCGAACCAGGAGCCTTCTACTCACCGTGCAGAAGCGCCAACCAATTGCGCCAATGGCTGTGGAATTTTCTTTCCTATTTTCATCAATTATTTAAACATCTGAGTTTTGGCGTGGGAAAAAATCCTCTTGAGATCATTCTTTACTTATTTTCACCGAGTTTTTAGTCAGGTCGTCGATAAATGCCCTCAATCTTAACCAAAGACTGTCGCGACGATGTCGGGTCTATGCACCGAAGTTTCGTACGGAGCTAGCTGTTTTGTTATTTCAGTCCAATTTGGATTGCATGTAAATGTGATGAAGAGATCCTGGTAGTTTTGCTGCAATGCACATTTGCTCACGGTAAATGACGTAGGTAGAACACAGGCCTTTCCTGCTTTCAAATTAAAGTTTTGAACAGCTTGATTTTGAGTAATCCATTAAGCCAAATGGTCCTCCACTCTCAAAGTCTTCTAATTTTAGCCAGCCTCCTTCAACTTTTAAAACGCGTCCACAATACTGTATACTGCTGAGTGAGTTTTCCCACCTGCAACACCAGATAAAACAGTCCTGGCCTTTTGTACAGTTTATAGGAATAGAAGGCTAACAGGCTGAGTTTCGTCCCTTCAATGCTCCTGAATTTTATCTTCCAGCCTTCTTCTCCAGAAGACACAGCAACGGGTAGGTCATTGGATCACAGTTCGGACTCCAAATCCACATGTGTTGTAAGTTGTTCCCCGTGCATAGATCTCGCTTAAATGGTGGTTGGTTCTCCATCGTCGGCTTCAAACACTGCTGCTACCGGATTGACAGTTGGCAAATTATATCTTCTGTGATCGCGCTGTATTATCGACATTTAAACGTTTCCTGACATCCTTCATCTTCTTGTACGCACGTGCAAAAGGGTTGATATGTGTTCCTGTGAAATTTCTGTTTTGAGGATCAGAACCGTATACGTTGAAAGTGCGAAGGCAACACAAATTCATGCACCGGTATATTCACTTCTGTCGAGTGATAACAAAAAGGAATTGGTATAACTACAAAGGCATTGATGATATGACCATTAGATTAGGCTTACTTTATTCTTACTCAGAGCAAAAAATGTTGCGTAGTGTATTTTTACATTTGACCACCATTCCATATACCTTAGAAATATACATCAGTGTTAATTTACAAATAGGTACATGCTACTATCTTACAAAATTTCACAGAATACAGAGTTATAAATATAACTATTAGGATCATTGGAGGATACTTTTCCTTGCTTGGAACATGATCTAAACTGAAATCAAAAAGTCTGCTTTGTTTACCCGAGGCATGTAAACAAAGCAGAGTGAACAGTTGTTGTCAGCTTCGCTTCCGCAGTGGCACGCGAGGAGTGAACAATTGTTGTCAGCTCCTAAACAGAAGGCCTGATAACGGAAACATAATACATTGTTGGCAAGGCATGTTAACAAAGCAGAGTGAACAATTGTTGTCAGTTCCGTCTCGTGTACCACTTCAGACTTTAGAGAAAGAAAGAAGATAAAAACGTTATTCTGTCCGTCATCATTGGCTTTCCCTCAGTACACGAGTGAAGCGAGGGCAACATCTAGTCTGCAATATGCATCAACTGCTATCGTTTCAGGTTATTTATTTAGTACGGATCATTGATGAGCATATTGAGTGTGAACTTACCTTGGATTCTCTGAAAACCACGATTTCCAATATTCCTTTAGCAGCTTTAATTAATAATTTTGATAAAGGGGGTTTATTTTTGATCTTATCTCACGTTTTGTTCTCCTTATCTTTATATGGGGTAAGTGGGCCCCTGAAAAACAAACATGTCGTGAAATTTAAAACTTTTATTATAATTTGATAGCACCTAATGAAGTATTAAAATTTCCAAAATATTTTTGAAAAATTTCCATTTGTTAAAAAGTTATAAACAAATACATTTTTGGTACTTTCTGTTTAAAAAATCATATCTCAAGCTAATTTTTTCAAATCTTTGAAATTTTAAAGATAACAAGTAAAACGTATACACTGTATTTCATAACAAAACACAAAAGAATGAGAAAAATTTTTTGTTTAAAAATAATAATAATAATAATAATAATAATAAAATAAAATAAATTTTTAATAAAAAAAAATGATTTTTTTAATGTTCTCAATCGATTTCAACAATTTTGAAAAACACATTTAATCTGTATTTATTAACGATTCAGAATTTGAAAAACATTTTGCTGATCTCTGTTTTTACGCGAATGCCATCAATTTTTGTCAAGCTATTCAATCATACCACTGGGCTGGTAAGCAAGTAACTCTTCATCAACCATTATTGACGGCAATAGGGAGCTTCCCTGTAAATGTAGCAGCGCGGACACGGATAAAACATCAACAATACGTCGAATACATATGTGGTGGCTTCTTCAGCTTTTCCTATTCAAGCACAATCATCATGAATTAGAAAACTGCCAAACTTTGAGAGGTAGTAGGGATAGTCGAAACAAACAACTTTTCTTCATGCCAGTTTTGCGAGAAAAATTTATTTACCAACGCAGAACAGTTACAGCAGAACTGCAAGATATGTGAGAACAGGACGTGTGGAAGAGGAGATACTGCAACAGTTTGCAGAGGATCCCTCAACAAGCACCCATGCAGTCGCAGATGCTGTGAGGATCAGTCAAACAATTGTCTGGAATGTCATGCATGACAAAGGGCAACATCCATACCAAGAATAGACTGTGCAGGCTTTGCGACCCAATGACTACCAACTACGTGTGCACTTTTCCGACTGGCATCTTCGGGATGTTGCCGTCAATTCCGCGTTTGGTGAACTTGTTTTGTTTTCTGATGAAGCACAGTTCACCAAGGATGGTGCCTTCAATTGCCACAACCACCATGTGTGGAACAACACAAACGCTTTGAACAACTGCTGTAACTGTTCTGTGTTGGTAAATAAATTTTTCTCGCAAAACTTGTATAAAGAAAAGTTGTTTGTTTCGACTATCCCTACTACCTCTCCAAGTTTGGCAGTGGAATTAATTTTCACCCTGTATAGACAACATAGGCAGAAGAAAGAAGGTATTGGCTGGGACACCAGAAGAGAACAAATGGGAAATCTGGAAATTAATTAGAAGACATGCTGGGATAGGACAAGAAAGAGGGCAAATGGAAGGGCAGCGAGAAAAATGCGATAGGGTAACCCATGTAGAATCAAAATGGCAGAAATTGTGAAAGAGATTAGGAATGGTACAATCGAAACCGCATATAAGAACTGCGGATCAAAGGCAACTCCCCAATGGTGCTTCCACAAGCAGGTCCGACTGCAACCCAAAAAATACAGGGCTGGACATAAAAATGAACATAAAACTAGAAAATTATAAAAGAATATAGAAAAAACATTGAAAAGAGAGGGAATATTTGAGAAAGCTGAACATTAAAAAATGAGACACAAACGTGGTAAATCTGATAAGAGGGATAGCTGTGTGTGTGGGGGGGGGGCAAGAATTATAGAAGGGGAAAGACGAGAATCTAGAAAGGACTGCAACATATTAAGGAATAGCTGGAGTGGGAGGGGAATATGGAAAAGGTAATGAAGGAATGATGCCTTTGCTAAGGTTAATGCCATTAGGGGTTAGGGAATTGAATTTCTAAATAAAAAAGACTCTGATTGTTTACTTTCTTTTTTATGGAAGTTGTTGCAAAGAATATATAGGCTGACATCCTGTAAAGAGTGGCCAGAGGAATTAAAGTGTTTAGCAACAGGGGTGTCCCATTGCTAAGGATGTTGAACTTATGTCTGGCAAACGTGGTATGTATGGTATTTCCTGATTCTCTTCTGACACACTTTGCAATGTAAGAGATATATTAGGTTATGAGAATTCCAGTTCAGGTTCTGATTAATCTTGAGAGTAAAGGAGAAAACACTGCTGAAAATGCAGGTGGCAGGGTTAAGGGAATGGCAAATGCCACATTTTTCATTGCAATTTAAAAAGCCCTTAGTAGCAGTGCATGGTTTAGTGATAGCAGCATGGACCAGAATATCTTTAAAATTAGATGTCCATTTAAAAGAAACTTTTGATGGTTCTGGTAGAATGGAATGGAGAAGAGGAGAGTCGTCAAAAATATGTTGATGTTTCCTTAGAATATTTTTAATACTAGTCGTCTTCTAGTACTTCATTTATCATTTCAGGATAATTCTCTAATAATCTCCTTTTTTACAGAATTATCCTCTGTGCTTTAACAAAGGAAGCCTCTATTCGAAACATCAGCTTTTTATTTTTGATTTATTTATTTTATTTTTTATTATATTTCTATTATTTATTGTATTGCAAGGTTCTTGTGACTCGTCTTTCTCTCCTTATATTCATCAATTTTAAAGGTGAGGAATATTATCGAACCCATCTCAGACCCAAAGATAGTCACACAAAAACAATGTACCATCTGCAAATGCATTTACGAGTTTCAGAAACGGCATCTGTGATGAAAACCAATGCATTCATTGCAATGGTCACCATAAACAAAGTTTATGCTATATGCTGATGGGGAAAGAAAGAATGGTTCAAACAAGAGGGTACTGAAAAAGCTTTGCAATGACTCGATTTTTTCGATATGGAAACACAAACGAATCTAGTGGCAGGTGAACTGTCACATATACTTGTCACTATGAGCTATCAGGATGGTTCTGGTTCTTTTATTGAGAAGGTATTCAAGGGTAGTGGGGCCATGGAAGAATTCATGGATTTTTTATTTACAAATCCTTCACTTTGCAATAGCGCACCAGTGCCCACATTTGTAAATGTGACAGTATTCACACATTTATAGGTATTTGATGATTTATTCATGACTCATGGGGACAACAACTCATGGGGATTCAGGAGAAGGGTGCAACTCATAGGATACCAAACTGCCCTCTTTTCCATTTGTTTGGAGCACCCATTCTGTTTTGCTTTCGGGTGCTCATTCGGTTTTGCAGGTGGGTGCTGACCTACTGAAAATTTATCTATAAACCTCTGAAAAGTGCATGTTGAAGCTGGGTGGGGTTCAATGACTGAGCTGGAAGAGTAATGCATCACTGATGTGATACTTCTCAGAGAACGATGGCAGAAATCGCACCCATTGTGAACGTGTTTACGGCAATTAACTCTTTTCAGCACAACGTTATGATTGCAGGGTTTTGCAAATGCATATTAAGGGAGTATTTTCTATCTTCTCATTCCATGGGAATTGTCTCGCATAGCAGATATGCAAAACGTTTGCAGCAGGGCATAAAAGCACTCAAATGGTTGGGAGCAATTGCATGTATCCAAATACACCTATTCTTTTCAGCTGCCAGTGGCTCTGAAATGTGTGTCAGACGCTATTTTTTAGATGGGGTGGATGGCATTTGCAAGACCATGTTTGAAGTTTTTGGGTATTATTTTCACTCGTAGACAAAATGCACGATTGTTCAGGCCCATAACATCAAAATAAACCTGACCCATGCTGAATATTTTTCGTCATACCTTGGAAAGACTCGCTTTTCTCAAAAAGGAGCTATCAGTAACACTTTTAAAGTCGTGTGTGAATGTGAGTTTAGCGCACAATTGAAACGAAATGATGTAATGGCAAACTTCTGTAAACACTACCAAATTTAACAGAAAACCACAGACATCATTTTTTCTGTCTTGACTTTACGTCTTTGTATCCCTACATTAACAATATGGGTCTTAACCTAAAGGACACCCACAAATAATCACGACAAATTTTTACACAACCCTGGGTGAATTGTTTGACTTAGGAAAGTGCTTTCCATGAGGTCAATTTTGCTTCAAGGTCACCACTTCGCTTGCAAATTCAACTGTGTCGTTGTTCGGTAAGGGAGAAACACGTTCGATCTTGTGAGAAGAGCATGTTTACTGTGACAAAGTCAGTTATACTCTTTTTAAGGTTACAGTAACCCTCCTTTCAAAAGGGTTACATGACACTTTCATGCAATTATTGTCAAGAGCTTGCCTAAAGAACTGTGAATGTAAGAAGGATCCCTGTCGTAATACTTGCCATGCGGAGATTAGGCCTAACGGTCCTAATTGACTTTCAAGCCTCATTGATAAATATTTTGAATTGATGCAGCTTTTATCTTCAATTATGTATATAAGCCATGCTCTCATCTAGTTTTAGAATCAATGTACTCGTATGTCATGCTATCCTAATTTTATCAATATTTTTGTTACTTGTTGAAATTGAATGATCGCTGATTTATCGAATCTGTGAAGCCGCTAAGCCTTCATGGTTATCTTGGTTTCTCTGGATCCTCTATTAGCTTCGCTTTCGTTCACTACTGGAAGTTTTGTGAGTATTTCCAGCGTGGCCACCAGATGGCGATCCCAGTATTCACTGCGGAATTAGCCCTCGGTATATAAGGGAAGCGCGAAATTCAAAGATTCATTCTGAATCAGGCCCCTGTATAGGCTAGATGTCCAGATGGCTCTGGACCAGATCACCACCCAGCCATATCCAGGATGGCTAAGGTAATTACAGCACTTAATCATACCTATACCTATTAATCACCAATCTTAGCTTTGTTTGCTTAATTGTTCTTTTTTGATTTGATTGTTAATTTGGGGTGTTAAAACTTAGAAGTTGGTTAATTATTGAAAACCATAGTCTGACTGCGATCTCATCTAAGCCCCTTCATGTAGAATCAAAGCACTTTATACTCTCATGTTCATGTTTTAATCTTATTATAAGACTATTGAATTAAATTATACTTGAATTATACATAAGCTCTGACTACTTCATAACCCATGACATCACATTACGAAAGCGACTTCTTCAGGTGCGTTCGGCGACAAAAGCGCATGAGCTTCAAGAATTTTACATGAAATCATGATGGCATACTTCTAAATCTATCAGTTTTCCATAAGGCTATTGTTTGCAAAAGCAAATAAAATTCATTAGAACATGTAACTTATGATGATTATAAGTTAATTTCAATGGATTGTCAATTCTCTTTATGTAGGCATAATTTTCGACTCTGCCTGCATTTGTATATTGTTCATATACCCGGGATTGCCACAGTGGTGTCCGCCTCAAGCTGCAGAGTTGCAGCAAGTGTTAAGACCTGTTTCACCGCCATTGTGGCAGTACTCGAATCCGGTTACAGACTGTCTGTCATAAATATAGCTATTTTTATTTAATAAATTTAATAAAAACCTCAATAAACGCTTCATTAAACAACAGAAGTCTAATATGCTTTCTTTAATTATTTATAATATTATTCTTATTTAAAATATACTGGGTGATCCAAAAGTATGTTACATTTTTTTTACATTGTTAATGACATTTTCAGTGTTTGCTTTCCAGCAATTCAATGGTTTCATAAGAATCACGAGGCACGCACAAACACTGAAAATGTCGTTAACAATGTAAAAAAATGTAATACACGTTTGAATCACCCACTATATATTCTTATATGCCAATAATTAATTAAATAAACAAATTAAATGAGATATTATTAACTATTATCAGATTTTACTTCATCATTTAATTTAACTTATAATACTGACATAACGTTAAAGACATGTACTTAAAATGATTATTTATTTAAAAATTTTTACACAATTTAAATAAGCTTCTGTTTTATCTTTATTTTTTTAAGATTCCTTTTTCTTTTAATTTAAACAGTTGTTAATATGTATATGAAAAAAAAAAAACCTTGACAGAAATATGCATAATTTTAAAATGGATTTTAATAAACAATAACGAAATATATTTATTAAAAATTCAAAAAAATTAATAAAATACATAAATTGATGAATGGATTATAAAGAATTAATATCATTAATAATCATGCTTGTTACGGATACCTAAGAAAGTAAGCAATGAACTATTAAAAAAATAAAATACTAAACATTTATTTTTATTTTTATTTTGACACCAATGTAAAGAATACCTGTAAATTATAGCAAAAGAGGTGGGGGGATTCAAGTTGCACTGATGCAAACGATAATAACGACGCAGATGCAGTGGCCAGAACAATAGCTATACTTGAAGTAGCTAATCGCACTCCAAATCACTAATGCTTTCTTAAACACCCCCCTGAATCTGTACGAGCGTAAAGTTAAATGACCATTGTTCGATGCCAGTCCATAGCGTGCTCGGATTTGCCTAACCTTGAGGCAAGTGAAAGCGCATTAGATAACGTGATCACTTACAATGTCAAACAACGCACCCCTGAATGCTTATTTTGTCTTGATTAAAGCAACTGTGTTTCCACCTTGGGGTTTATTCTTCCCAGTTCTCCATGTTTATTCCACTCTGTCGGGGCTGTGCTGAAACACAGGCAAAAGATTTAAGTACACGCAATGTTTCAGAGGAAGCATTAACTGCGCCATACAGTATTGCAAATTTTCAAAATCTGGCATTATCAAGACCAGTTCACTATGCTAAGACACATAGCAAAACATATTTCTTTAGCTAGTATGTGAACGCTTTCATAGGTGGTAAAATTCAAGCCTCAGATTGGCCTGTCAGTACCCAAACAGAGTGAAGAACAGACCTTTTTAAACCGCGTACATGATCGCAAAGGGATCGTTTTAGACCCCTCAAAATTTGAGGAAAACCTTGGTCTACATAGTATTTGCAAGTCAGCTCTTAATAACGCTTGGATTACCTTGGCTTAAAAGAGAAAAAAAATTGGTTTAAACTGATGGTATTTGTGAATAACTACACTGAATTCTACAAGCTTTTTAATATGCCATCATTTGAAGTCACTGATTTAGATACTGTTTCAGACAATGTAATCCTCATTTCGTACAAAACAGCCCATCCTTCCGTTCACTTGAAAGGGAATGCCGTCATCGCCTCCTTCGTCATGTGTTATGGGAGCATGGAGTATTACTGCGTGATGAAATGCCTGAGTGAAAAACTAAAATATGTGCACACGGATTGTGCGGTATTTTTGGGAAAAATTCAGCCATGACCTCCTGCCCCAAGGGAATAATCTCGCCAAATTTACAGAGGAGGTTGCCAAAAATATAGGCCTAAAGAAACTGTTTGTGGCTAGGGTTAAAAATTGTTGTTTGTATTCTCAAACAGCGTGAGAGAACTGAAATGTAAGAAGATTACATTAATAAGAAGAGAAAAAGAGATTTTAACCAGAGACCCAATTGAAGAGCTGGTGAGAGGCGATAGATGACTTCATCCCTCCAGGTACCAATGTCTTTGAATCTTGTGCGCAACAAAGTCATTGCAAAAGTTTTCAATAAACCCATCACCAAAATATACCCGAATGAAATGTGCTTTGCTAGATTTAGAGACTTAGCAATTGGTTATGGACATATTGGATCTTTTTAAATTACCAATTGATTTATTTTTTGCCTTAATTTGTAAGCCTTATTTCACCTCAATATTTTGAATTACTTTTTTCTTATTTTTTTGTAAAATAAAAATATTTGAATTTTGTATTAACCATTTTTTTTTCCTGTAAATATTTTTAAAATGAATTTATTAAAATTTTACCTGTAAACTTCAGGTAATTATTCAAATTAAATTTTTGATGTATATACATAAAAATTTTTATTACATTTTTTTTCTTATTATTTTTTTCTAATTATAATTGAAATTGTGTATTTCAAATTAAAATGAAAAATTCTGTCTTTTGTGTATTTATTTTTAACCAATTAAAAATGTTCAATTCAGTGTTTAAATTAAATTTTAAAAATAATAGATTTTTAAAAATAATAAGAATAATAAATTCTTAATGATATTAAAATTCTAAGAAAGAGTTATTTCTCATCTTTACTAGAGTGGATAATTTTTAAGGAATTTGTCGAGAAATTATGGTCTTCTTGTATAATGTGATCTGCAAAAGCATATCTTTTTAAAAGAAAAAATTAAAATATTAATAAAAATGAATTTTTTAAATTAATAATAATAAATGTTTACAAATAAAAAAAAATTCAATTCAAAGAAGAAAGTTGGGCCATTTAACAAATTACACAAATTTTTTAAAAAACAAAAGAAATTTGCTCTGTCTTGTGTTCAAAACTTCATGAAATTAAACACAATATTAAATATACACAATACTTTTCAATGCTTGTAGCTGAGTGTAGCAGCTGTGGAAAGTGGACATCAGCTGCTTATTTGTTGAAGAATCAAGATGAGATAATGGACTCGCCACCTATGGATATAATTTACTGTTATGGTATTTTAATTTCACTGTTGTTAAAAATCTTACCTACCCAACGTTACATTTCATGCAGGATTACCTGATGAAAGATGGCTTATGAAATAATTCCACAACAGGTACTTTTGATTTTGAACAATTTATTTAATTAAGTTAAAAAAAATATATAATTTGTTGAAAAATATACAAGCAGTACAGTCATCTCAGTTTTTCAGTACATTCACTTACTCAGAACCTCTTTGCCCATTCAAAAATCTTCCGCATGATAAGTTTAAATACTCGATTCAGCTTTCTGTTATAATCCCCACGTGATGTTGAGCAGATTTGAAGCCTTCCTCGCAATATAAGATACAGCTGTTTATTGATCAATACATTTAAAGATGCAACCCAGGAACTTCACAGCTATTTGTTGTTAGATCTCACACAAATTTGCCCTATGTCCTCAGACTCGGATAATAAGAGCTTTCCTCATGAAAGGCCGATTGTCAATCTACACATATAAAACTGTAACGGTTTCAATTTTTATATCCAATTTGCTACGAGGTAAAAGACGTGGAAAAGAATATTCCTTTGCTTCCTCTGCTTGTTATGGGTTTCTTTTCGGTTTCCACCCCCTCTCTTGGTTTCTGAGCCTAATGGAATCACACCGTTTGTAAGAGGTCTGGTCCCAACGTCATGTCTCGCAATGATCGACCCTTACTCAGCTTGTTGAATGTGCCCTGGGAGGGGAACAGTTCCTTTTTTTTTTTTGAATCGTGAACCTGACTTTCCTCTTTCATCCTCATTGAGGACAAAGACATTTATTTTGCTAGATTATAGAGGTTGGGAGGCTGGTTGCCTTATTTTTCTGTACAGGAGCTAGCATAAATTTCTTGGTAACTCTGTAGCCTAGTGTGAGGCTCTGCGTTTGTTGGGAATATTTGGGAGAAACGTTTATTTCCCTCGTCCCGGTACCCTTGACATAGCTTCATAATTTCATAGTTTTGCAAAATATTATTCATAGTAAATAAATACCCAGCCCTAATCTTTTTCGTTATCTTTGTTTGTTAAGTTATGTAATTCAGAATTTTGATTATAATTAATTTTGCTTAGCTTTGTCTTAACAATTATTGCCCCCTAAAAAGCATCTTTGTTCTTTTACGAGTGAGGTTTGTCTGAATTTTGAAATCGATGCTTTCACGCTTCTAACACGCATTTGTGACCGTTTTCACATTGTTATTGCTTTGTGAACAATAAAAACGGCAAAAGGTTATATTAATATAGTTAGGTGATTGTTGACTTGTTTAGGAATATTGTACTAGAAGGCAGTTGTCATTAAGCCAGCAAGTTAAGAGGATAGAAAGATAAGTGTTCTGATATGAATGGCTTATGGTTCTTTAGCTGGTTAGGAATAGAATGTCAGGAATAGTGCTCTAGGTTTGATGGCATGTCATGGTTACTCCCTTACTCGGAGGATTTAGCCCAATTAACTAAAGTGAAGTCCTTAGGACCAAAGGATGATTGGTGCGAACTTTCCCTGATTTCTTTTTGCCAACGTGTTTTGTGGCTGGTGTTCATAGTCGTTCGATGTAGCGTGGAGTGAACGGAGCCCTCGGTTGAAGCAGCCTGCAGTGAAATGAGCAAGAAAAATCATCTTCCCAGATAACTAGATGACATTTCTAGTATTTTCGCAGCTTTATGCATGAAAGAATTCAATTGGTTAGATGCAAGCAATGCGCCATGCTCTTTTCATCAGACGTTTGATGAGACTTCGAGTCCTGAGCTGGTGAATGTTGTTTTCTTGATGGGTGGATTACTACTGGACCGATAATCTGTGAGAGCCGAGATAAGTACTTTCTCCCAGAATTTATAATAACTATAATTTGTTATGTTTTCTTTTCTGGACTTAACATCGTGACATGCTTTGTTTGAAGACTTCAAATGGTTATCTTCTAGGACGTCTGATACTTGCCTTCCCATGGCTGGACCCATGTGATGTCTACCCAACATGTCGTGAGCTTTTTCTATCTGAGTGGTATGACCCAACATATGAAGAAAAGAATTGATGTCTACGGAATTCACACCTCATTCAGAGTAATTGTTGTCTTTCTTTAAATATTCCTTGTTGCGTTCTTTTTATTTTATTTTATTTGTGAACTCTATGTCCTTTGCCTCGTGATGAAGTTCTCTCCCTCAATACCATTCTTTTGCCTTTCCCTTTACCTGCTAAAAACTGTCCTTGGATTTTTTTTTGTTAGATGTTATCCAAATTTGTAATCTTTTCTCACTGGAGTTTGTAGTTTGTTTCTTTCATTTGTTTAGTAGTTGGCATCATGCCATGCTCCTTGGCTCAGAGAATGATTTGTTTGGAACTGAAACCACTGCCTACAAAGAATAAGCTCTTTCGTTCCTCCCATTGGGGTCAATCGTCTCAATGGATTCATGGTCCCATCTGGCTCAGGCTGTTCATGATCGCTGCCCGCCATCAAGTTGGGTCTTTCTGTTGTCTTTCAGCTATGCAATTTACCCACCATCTAACACTGGACACCCTACATTTATTCTTGTGTGATTTCTTTTTGTTGTGGAACTTCATTGAACGGTTATGACCTGGAGCATTTGCTAACTTTTTATACTTTTCTTCATATTTGCTTAAACTCGAGATCGGGTTCTTTACTGTGCCCGTGCCACGAGAAGGCGGTTGCGTTTCCAAAATCTCTCACATGGCGCGCTGGGTGCTTTGGCCAATCCATTTTTCTATAGGGTAGAAGTAGTTATGCTGGAGAAAGAAACAAATGCTTCCCTACAGAACATCAATTTTTGTTCGTTATTTTAAATTAACTTTTCGGTGCAGAGTTTCATATTTTCAATAGTTATTTCAAAATAACTTTTTCCAAGCCCTGAGTAACTTTGCAGCATACTACTCCTACCCTTTAGCAAAATGGATTGGCTAAGGCAGCTAGCGCGCTATGTGAGAGATTTTGGAAACGCAGCCGCCTTCTCAATGGCGCGGGCACAGTAGTAATACTCTAAAGAGACTCCACGTACTCTGACTGACCGATTTTGATAAAAAATATCCTACGAGTAGCTTTCACCAAATTAAAGACCGTGCAAAGTCATTCAACGCACTTCTCAAAATTTTCCGAGAAAAAAATTCATAAAGTTTGTTATAATTGCCTACACTTTATAAATATTCGAAAAATTTTATTCTTTGTTTTCACCAGTGGACATCCTGCATTTGATCTATTGTGGACATCCCAATATTAATACGCAAAAGAACAAAATGTTGCATCCTAAAATTTTTCTGTTGGAAATCCAAAGACGTCCAGAGAATACTAAGTGGGTTTTGTTATAATTTATGTTAGTTTTATTTTTACTATAAAATTTATATGGCATTTATATTTAGAAGAATCAAACAAAATAATAATTATAAAAAATTGATTTTTTTAATTTTTTAAAATTTTATATGAAGAAATTGTAAAATTCTTAATTTTAACTGTAAAATGACATGTAAAAACAACTATTATTCAATAAATGAATAATGATAACAAAAATAAGAAATTTTTTATAATAATAATGAATCTATTACCTTTTGACCAAATGAATAATTATAATAACTAGGGCGGACTGCGACTCGCGAATCGCTTTCTTGACCAATAATTTAGAGCGAACCGTTATTGATTGTTAAGAAAATGACTAACTAAATTCTTTAAATTGATATTAATTTTTATTGTTGAAACAATTTCATTTTAAACTGCGTAATTTGGCAAGTTCTTCACGCCTAACCTTCCACGATGCATGGTTGTTGATATTAATCAACCGCGGCTTTGCAAATGCCGATTCGATCAATAAACCGTTGATGGTCTTCACTCGTGAAAATGCCACGTACGATAAGCCAAGTCCAAATTCTGAATCACCAATGTCTATGACTGCTTTATCAACAGTGATTCCTTGTGCTTTGTGTCTGGTGATTGCATAGGCTAACTTAAGCGGAAATTGCTTACGCGTACAAGATACTCCTTTTTTGAAGCCAACGGCGATCGGTAAAATGGGAACTGCTACATTGGTTAATGTTGGTCCAGTATAGGTTGCGAATTTGACGAGAATGCACATCGGCAGTTCATTCAAGTGGTTGCGAGTTTCAGTTGGCGAGTAGACAATGTCGACAACCACACCAAAAAGATATTGTGATTACGCTGTGATTACAGCACTTAGAATTACAATATATACCTCAAAATGTAGATTCAATATTCAAGAATGCAATGAAATCGAAAAAATATCGTTAAAAGTTCTAAGAACTTCCGAATTTGGCCTTAAAAATCGAATGTGCAGAGCAAAATTGGCGAAGGGCTTCGCCATATTTTCTATGTTGAAAAATCTATTAGCGCGTGCAATTGTTTGTTTACATTTTTTTCAATGCATTTCAATGGGAACAGCTAAATGGTGATTATTCCTCGATGGCTGAACCGATTTTTAAAATTTTTATTTAGTGACCATCAGGATGGTCATGTCCAGCTGTGTGCAAAATTTCATTTGTCTATGTTCTCTGGTTCAAAAGTTTTATGCGCACAAAGAATTTTGATTTTCGCCTGATAACAGAGCTTCGCTCTAATAATAAATCCATTACTTAGAATTCAAAAATCAAGGATGTTAATCTGGAGCTCAAAACATTGCTTGAAGCCCTGAATAATTTTCACTAAAATTACATCAGAAACAGATGAAACTCCTTCATCTATTCTTGATTACATGAAATAAATTGCAGTAGAGTCAAAATTTAGATAGCGAAGCGATCAGAGCTAACTCGAGTTAACAGGAGAAGAGAATGCTTGAGGGGAGAGTTAAAACCTTGATCGTGCAAAAACCTCCACGACGGCATCAACACTCTCGTTATCAGTGGACCTTCTCTTTCTTCCGTACCGACTTTTCAACATATCTTTCACAGTTCCTTCGGCTTCAAACTTGTTTTTTTTTTTATCAATAAATTGATTTTCTCGAACATGTAAAAAACCTCGTATCTTCTTTCCTTTCTTATCATTTCCGAACGTATGATATATCACATGCTATGGCATCTACTCATAGTGACCGATATATAGATCTAGTAAATTTGAAGGAAATGTAGATTTTCTCGATTTGCAGATGATCGGCGCAGTTAACAATATTCATTCTATCCCATATTAGTCGCTCGAAGCTAAGATAAAATTGTTTAAAACGTTGCATTTTTCCACTATGCGATGGGAATCTGCCATGTTGCTTGTTTCGAAATTTGAGATAGTTTGGAATCTCTATCTGTTGGTAGATGGCGGTACATGTTGTCACTTCCTTTGTATTGAACAGAAGGTGTACAAGGTTGCACTGTACGTAGCCACTGCCTAGAAGATAATCCCCTAGGCAGAATATGCCCCCTCACTTTTCCATATCAAAGTAGTGTCAGAATAGTATTGAAAAAGAAAGCGGCAGAAATACCTGTAGCAGGTAGTTTCATCACACTTCATTTGGCCACAGCCACTTTTGGTCCCATTCATATCGCCTCATTCACTTCGTCCGAGAATCATTTTGTCAATTAGTCGACTAACTCTTCATTTAGAAAACGTAGTCTTCATTTTGTGCCAGGATCGTTTTGTCACTCAGTTGATTCAACACATTCAACCTGTCACATTTAAGCCATAACATCAAATTCACCCAAGGAACGTTTTGTCATAGTCAATTCGACATTCAAATCGTCTCATTCATTTCATCCCAGGACCATTCGGTCACTTGTTGACTCGACACTTCATCATATTGCATTAGCATAGCATCGAAAATTAATGTTCTCGTTAAATTTATCTTTTTCATTGAAATTAAACCACAATCTTCCTCAAATATTTTAACAATATATATTTATAATAAAGGAGATGACACCCAATTACCTGATAAACTGTGGATATCATAACATCTGCTCAAAAATCAAATCTGCTTTTCCACAAATATTTTGTGTTTTTATTCCTGTAAGAAGTATCCCCCCCCCAACTCAACTTTTATTCATTTTATCTACTTTCTTAATCTCCGTATTTTAACAATTTTGTCAATGTGCCCAAGTGGATTTGAAAATTCCACGAGCGGCTTTTTTTATTTTACAAAATGCATTTTTTATTTTACAAGCTTCTTTTTTAATTGCAGGTGAAAAATTAATAAGAACAAAATGAAAATTTTAAAATTGCATGTAAGTTAACATTTAAAAATTAATGAGTTTTTTTTATAGCTGCCGCCACATAAGTTGAACAATCTTTTTGACATGCGCAGTAAGTCTTCTCATCAATTTGCTTTGTCTGGGTTTTACCGTGACCACCGAGAGAGAAGGCCTCTGCAATGAAACTGAATACATTGTTCCATCACATAGATAGTGCATTGTTATTCGTATTTCTACCAATAATAAGCCCTGAATTTGCACTATCTATGATGTAACAATGTAGTCAGTTTCATTGCGAAGGCCTTCTCTATCAGTGGTCACGGTTTTACCCATGATGACCTTGTCTACTATAGTAAAGGTGGAGATATCGTTGAAACGTAGGAAGCCTATTAAAAGTCATAATATAAAACAAATTGCCTTCGAATCGAGTATTCTGCGTCATTTTTTAATTTATTATTTTATTAATTTCATTTATCTATTTAAAAAAAATACGAAAATGGAAACTAATTATAAGTACAAAAACAATATTTGAAAACGAAAGCGGATGCTTTCATGGAATAACTAAGCGATTTACTTCCCGTTAACGTCTATTGGCTGGCGTTAGAAATGACGTCATCCTGTCGTTCAACTTACGTGGCGGCTGCTATAATGCATTTATTTCAATTTGGAAATAAATATTGAAAAGAATTTTGGTTCAAATTATTTCAAGCAAAACCAATTTAATAACTTTTATTCATTTGAATATTTATTATTGATTATATTTAATAAAATAAAATATTTTTTCTATTGAAAGTTAATCGAATTAAAAGCAGAATTTCGTTGGGAAAAATATGCTTAAATATGATATTTAACGCACAACTTACACTATGATGACCTAAATGGTACAGTAGCGCCATTTGGCTGTATCATCAGGCAATCAGACACGAGAATTACGCCGATTTTGAAACAGCATTGGGTGCGTTCGGAGAACAGCTGCCATGTGTGAATTTCTCGCCTATTAGAGAATTCACCTATGGTCTTGAACACCTCGGTGAATTCTCGGTGATTCGAACACTAATCCAATATGGAGAACATGAACTCGCTGATCACTTCTTTTGGAATATTATTTTCTCAAAATCATATGAATTCTGTGTCAGTTAAATTAGCAAATGTGAGGAAAAGGAAGAAGAAAATGTACTGCTGCATTTTGGAGTGCAAAGAAAATTCTTTCATTGAAAATCGGTTTCAAATTAATAATGAGAAATAAAATAAAATGAAATGAAAGATGTGGAATACTGAAACACTAATTGTGCGAAACTAATATAAAAAAAACAAAATTAGCAATATCAAGATAAATGAGGGGCGTGGGGCGTATGTTGTTCATAAAAAAGCCTATATCAATTTTTCTATGTAAATAAAATCTTGTAAACATTCCAAGGAGGAACTTTAGCAGTGAAGCAGAGATACATTTGTTAAAAAGAAATTAACACCCCCCCCCCTCCGAGTAGGGTAAGGCAGATCCTGCAGTCATCTATTTTTAGCTCCTTTATCTGCACTTTTTACCTCTCACCAAGTTTTTTTTAATCAAAAAATTGATTTTCTCGAACGTAATATGTAGAAAATGTAAAAAACCACCTATCTTCTTTCCTTTCTCATCATTTCCGAACACATGATATATTACATGCCATATGTTGCCATAGTTCTAAGGGGACCAAGTGACTGCCACCCCCACAAATCCGACCTCACTGGAACAACTGGGCCTAACCTTCATAGCAATGAACTGTAAAGCTTGCCTAGAGGTATCTGGATACTGAATTTCACGCCTTTACGTACCTAAATAGCACATAGATATATTGGCCTCTCTAATCCCATCCCCGTAATTCCGACCCCAGTGTACCAATCAAAACCAAACTAAATAGTGCAGGTAGCGAATTTCAATCTTCTACCTCAAAAAATGTAGAAATTATGAAGGGGACTAACTGACCTTATAAAACCAATAAGTAGCTCCATTCTTCCGCTACTTAATAATAAGCGTATAGATTATGAGCGCTTGAGCAATCGTGCGTCGACAAAGCAATTTCATGTGCGCACGCCGATGTCAATAATGCTTAAAAGATGAACAGAAAGTAAAAATGTATTCCTTCTTGACAAATCCATTGTTATCGACTTACCATTAACTTTCTATTCTTTACACTCACTGTTTTAGCACGTGAATTCGACTTGAAGGGGTCCACGAAAAATTCTGAAAAGTTGATACAGGCGAGCTTAGACTTTGATGGTCATATTTCTGAAAACAGAATTTGAAAAAGTTGATCCGTTTTCAAGTTATCATGCAAACGGCAGACGGATGGACGGCCAGATAAACGTACAGATCAAGGGCACATTCTTATAAGTAGCTTTTATGCTAAAGCTCCTAATAAAGTATATATTTTAATAATTTATTTTGTGAGGTATTTTTTTAAACCTTTTTAAAGAATTTGCCATCATTTGCAAATTTTATTATAACTCTATCTGATTTTAGTTTTACTCTAAATCTGATTGGTCTTTGTTATTTTCACTTTTTTCACTAGCTTTTAACGAGAGAGAAAAGTGGAAAGAAAATCGAAGAAAAAGTGAATTCTCCGCACAATCCCGAACAGCTAATTCACTGGTGGTGGTTTCTCGAACAACAAAGTTGAAATAATGGAAATAGTGGCCATATTAATTTCACTAAGGGAATTCCAGAAATAAGTAATACTCCTTTTCCTAACCGTTTCTGATTGGTTGAACGCATCTTAATCATTTATGCATGTGCCGGTTTCTTTTTTCTTCTGTGCCAGGGACTATAGTGGAAATTACCATAAATATTCTACTATAATGCGCATCTTGTATAATGCGATACAAATTTTATCCTCTTGTATAATGTGATCTCTATTTTTGACTTGTTGCAAGAAATAAAATATGCAAAATTTACAGAAAACCTCTTTATTTTATACAGTTTTAAATATGCATAAACTGGATCTTTACAACTAAAAACCTAAAAAAGACAAGAGCAATTTAATTTTAGGGCCTTTTAAATATTCATCTGTTAAATTAGTAAATGAAGCAAAATGCAACTTCGTCAGATTGAAGCAGTTTTGAACCTGCCATCTTTGTGAGAAGTTACTTTTGTATAAGCTTTTGACGACAGGACTCTCAAAAAAAAAAAAAAAGTGAATTAATGTACAGTATAATGAAATGTACACTATATATACTTTATATTATCTATGTACACTATTAGTTAGTCGTTGCAGTGCTAATATTATCCTATTGTATAATTCGGTCCCACAATTTTAGGTGTCTTTTTAGAACATAATTTTTCACATTATAGTAGAATATTTATGGTAGCACCACCAGCTGATACATGTATAGGAAACCGTTAGAGCTTTGCTTCTGTATTCCATGTCTTAAATTTTATATTTTTTTGGATGGGTGAACCCCAGTTAGCACAGTGCCAAGTGGAGTCTATTAAACATTCTCTATTAAAATCATAAAAAATTAAAAATTTTCCATTGAAATATTAAAAATAAAATGCTAGAAATTTTACAATACAGTTGAGGACTGCGAATCTGGAATGCTCGGGACCAGAAGTCTCCCAGAAGAAGTAAAATTAATTAATTAAATTATTTCTGACAACTGTTATTTTAAATTTCCTTTAAAATGAAAGTTTTCACAATTATACAATAAAGTAATAATTATAATCTGGATTTGTGGTTTCCGGATTTGCAGTCCTGAACTGTGTAAAAAATTTATGAATATTACAAATTTGTACTAAATATAATGCTTATAACACAAAATAGCACAAGATATAAATATTAAAATGATATTAAAAAAAATAAGAAAAAAACTCTTTTCTCTGTTGTCTTTTTTTCTTGGCAGGTGAGGCTTGGCCACTACACTTAATCACTCATTTCCTTGTGCAGTATGTCAATACCAAACGTCAATATATTTTAAAATTGTTTTCTTTTACACAGAAAAATATATATGTAAGAAAAGTAAAAATATATGCAAAATACAAATTTTTAAACTACATGTATTTTAATTTTATAAATGCCCTTCCTGATTTATTCATGTCTAACTTTGAGGGAAAAAGAAGAGTTTATTAATTTCTTTCTAAAAGTTGCATTTTTCAGATAATATTGAAAAGCCTTTTAAGGTTGTCCATTAGCAATGAAGTAAATAAGTGATAGATAAAAAAATTCATGAATTTAGTTTTTGAACATTAAAAAAATGTAGTTTCAAAATGCAGTGCGACCATCCGTGTTACAAACACCAGCGCCACCTCTGGAGTGTTAACATTGAAGCAACACTGCCATTATGTTTCACTTCTCTTGCCGCTTCCTTCGAGGAGACAGAACCACTGGCAGGCAGGAGGAGGAGAACAGTGCCGTATTACCAGTTCACTGCAAACCAGGAATTATTGGGGATTAAGATATAGGAGTCTCCTTTGATGTGTTTTTACAAGGTATATTCTGGGAGAGCACTAGGTGTAAAGACCTGTCTATTCTACTTAGAAATCTTAATGAATGATAATGATCAATACAGAAAGACTCAATTGGAAAAAATATCTGCATGCATTGTAATTTTTGTTTTTAGGTAATAAATGTAATTTTCTAATTGGTTATGCCTAGGCCAAAAAATACTGAAAATGTACATTATTCTCCTCAAACTTTGCTTTCGTGATCAGGTCCGATATATTGTGAAATTTATCTATTTCCTATAAGAAAATGGGCAAATTTGTATGTTTACCTTCTCAGAAACTCAAGAAAAACTTATTGATTAAAATTAACATGGATATATATTAATTTTTGAAATGAATGCTATAGTTCTTCAAGGTTTATACATAAATCATTTCACTAATCAGCTCCCAAATGCATCACTGTCTTGGTCACAAAAACTAAGTTTGTATGAAATCAAACTTTTCAGGCTTTCAGCAATTAGGAAATAGCACTTCCCAGAACATAAATGACTGTTCTTTTACAGGGTAATTAAGCCTTCATATGATCTTAAGTTAATTAAACATATAAGCAATAATAATTGGCTCTAACCCATTCTCCAAAATTTACAAAATATTTCAACAATTACTTCAATATCCCATAACATGAAGTACATAACATAATACTACTAACATGGTTTTTCTTATACACTACCCTTCAGCAAACCAAACAGCAGGCCGTTTCGAAGAAAGTGATAATTTACCTTGTCTAATATCTTTAAGATTGGCCTTGAATTGAAATTATCTCCCCTCTTGAGTTTGTTTTCAAAATGTTGCAATAATCTATTTAATTAATTCGAAAGATAAAGTTTCACTTGGATAATTCAAAGACAGAATTTCACTAATTCAAATTCAAAAAGAAAATAAATATTTATAATGTATTTATTTGCTTTCAAATTAAATATTCTACAAATAAAACTTTGTATTTATTTATTTGGTTTTGAATTAATTAAATATAATATAAATTATTTCAAATTAATTAAATATTTATAGATAATTCGAAAGAATTTTCTTAAGGTACTGAATATATATGCACATAATCTGCACAAAAATCCCTGAATATTTGTGTTTTTTAATGGGTAGTCCCTCCGACATGCTCTAATTTGTTCCATGAATGTTTAAAAAGCTTCAGATCAGGGCTCTATACCAGAGACGATCAATAAGGAGACCTGGCATTAGCTAACTTTAGACCGACCAAAGGAGACATTCGACATCCCTGGTAGATTATAGTCTTGGATATGTCTACATGAATCGCTCTATTGGAGGCATTCAGACCTGCATCGGGAATTCGCTTCAAAACGCTCTACCTAAAGCCTTTTACAAAAATTTACAAAAGACAAACAAAATTTCCTATCAAATGCTATTTGTGAATAAATTTAAAAAGTAATTTTAGTAGTGTTACATAATACACAAAAAATATCAATATTCAATATGACAAGATAAACTGATGATATATATTGTAGCGGAAATATCCGTAAAATAAATATCAATATTTTGTCATAGAGGAAGAAGAATTGGCTCCTTCTCTATGATAGTACTCTCACACATTCTCTATTTTTGGGATATCTGGTCTTGCAAAGCATGGAACAATTATTCTGCTGCATCCTGCATACTCCTCTCCTATAGTGATGGATGATTCCGTGAAAAATGGAATAGTTTCTAAAAGGGTCAGAATCGATTAATTAATCGATTCCTGAAAAGTGACATTAATCGATTAGTGCAAGTGACATCAATGCTCTCTAGAGAATCGATTTTTTGACACAGCTGGAATCTAGAATCTATTCGGAATCGAGTAATCGATTTTGGGAATCGGGACTCACCCCACATATTTTTGTTTGGGCATATAAAACAAAAGCTGCATGGGAGATCTTTCCGATTGTCAGATGAAGTTATTGCTAGTGACGGAGACTCTACGATCGAATCCGGCCAGGAATTCCAATTCTGGCTTTGTCATATAAAAGGCAAAACCGGTCGAAATTCTGTGCGTTTTCTTTCCTGCTATGTACTGCAAGGCCTGTATCAACTTCATCAAGAAGGACAGTACAGAGAACTCTCCATTTCATGAAATGCAATTCTCCTAACCTAACCCTAGTGGAAAAACTCAGACGAGGAAAAACTGTAAACTAATTAGAAGAATTTCCAAATTTTTGAAGTGGCATTTACAATGGAAAAGAGGCCAAACATTACCAATCACATGCTTTTCAGTAATGCAAATTCTAAATACACAGATATGAACACTCCATGCTATAAATATATCACAGATACTGTCTTAGAGAACACACCACATTAACTTATAGTAATTGACAAAACTATCCCTTAAAACAGACCAGACATCATGCAAACAAAGTGACCTACCAAAACCATAATTTATAAAATCACTAAGAATACCGATCTTGCACATAAAATAAAACCCTGCAGATGGCTATCAGAGGCCACATTGTTCCTATCATTATTTCTGCCACTGGATTATTCCACACTTACTGAACAATGAATATAAACCTACATATTTATACAAAACCTTACAGAAGGCCACAATCCTAAACACGTATCACATAGTAAGGGAATTCATATACCCAGACATTAATAATCCATTATCATATAATTTTTGCTTATCTTTATCCTTCCCTGCATTTGAGCCACTTGAGCTTGGCTCTCTCTTAGGTCCGTTTTTGGAATTTGGTTTCTGAACTTGATCAGAGTTTGTTTTTCCATGTCAACTCATAATTAAAATTAAAAAAAAAAAAAAAAAAGTTTAGTAAATATATATATTTATATTTTATATAAATTTTTAAAAAAATTAAAAAGAGATATTAGAAATAAAAAAAAAAAAAAAACTTTTAAAACTTAAAAACTAAAATTTGATTCAACAAATCAAAAAGAATAAACTTGACCCTTTGTGAACATCCGCTCGAGGATGAAGACGTAGTCTTAAAATTAGTATCCAGTATTCATTTTTCATCATCTTTGTGGATTAGAGGTTATCACTTTATTGTTTACTCTGGCCTGAAAATGACATGCAGCACTTAAAAGATTTACTTAGAGGCTCATGTTTGTGTTAACTGTATTTGAAATAGAGAAATATCAAAGGAGCAAAATCTTTTATACGATACATACAAGCCACGAGTGAAAATTAAAGCATAAAACACTTCAAACTTATTCCAAAAACAAACTGATAAGGCATATATGCAGTATTCCAACTAGATGGAAACACCCTCCCCTTTGTCGGCATTCCCTGCCCTTTTCTTTTTATTTATTTAAAGTATCCATTATAATGTACCCTTATATCCCTGATCTGCCCTGCATTGTGATCAAATGTTGATACTTTCTGAACAAATGGCCCTAATTATTGTTCACTTCCCCACCCTGCCATTTTGCTAGATAAACCCAGTATATGTATATTGAAATGTTACATAAATATATTTCAGTCCTTAGTTTCATTACAACACCTTTTTTTATAAACCATAAGTGATGCATATTTCACATTAGAATTATTGATATTGCTATTGTAGATTAAGCTTATCAGGATTCGCTCTAGGGCCAAAAATTTACGCGTCAGTTTGACTCCTCAGCTTAAAAACTGCAAGTCAAATTTCACAAGATGCGAGTCAAATTTTAGATTTTAACTTAGATTAGAGTTTTAGTTAATAAAACTTCCATAATTTTATATGCATTCAAATCTCTATAGTAATAGAAATTTTAACAAGATGAAGTGAGGTTAAAATATGGCACGAAGAATTTTTGACCACAATATTCTAAATTTAACGAGTCAACTTTGACTCGCTGGTCAAAAAATCAAGAGTCAATTTTTAGCAAAAATGCCCATTTGACGCTTAAATTCAAGTAAGTACAAACCCTGCTTATATGAAGATAAGAACAGTTGAACAGTAAATTCATGTTCCTACCTTCATCTGTTCTTGTGAAGATCCTTTTAGCCATAAAATATTGCCACTCATTGATTGTATACACTTTCGTTTACTATAATAATGAATCTCCTAGTAGTCCAATTTTGTTCCTTCTATTTGAATTGTGCATTCCAATTCCAAAGGTTAGAAGACAACTGCCAAACCATTAAATCACTCTAATCTGGAGCAGAAACACCCAGATATGGTTAAAAAAAGATAAAATTTCTAAGAAAGGCTTAGACTAAACAGATGTTGCAGGCTCTTCTGAATTTGCAATGGTACTGTGAAGAGGCTGTATTTCTATTTCTTAGAAAAATATATGCATGATCTTATTTCTAATGCTATACAAAAGTACTTAAGTTAATAATGGAAAGTAGAATTACTCTAAATTATGATTTATAATTTCCATCTTAGGAGAATTTCAAATTTAAAAATCATTTAGTTCAATAAAGTTATTCTTAAACCACTGGATAATACTCTCATACTGACATTAATATACATAGAAAGTAAATTGACATCACTTTTTCGTCTATTATTATTATTATTATTATTTTTTTTTTTTTTTTTGCAAAGCAAGTACTCACTTTTTTCATCTATTTCTCTATTAATGAAAAATCCCTTTATATTAATTCAAGCTCAAACAACATTTATCTCAGCAGGAAATGTTATTTAATGTCATTGTAGATTAGAACTGTTGTTTTTTAATAAGAGAATTTTTCCAAAGTTTAAATGTAATTAATTAAAAAGTATTTAAATGCAGTGGGTATTAAAATGTTTTCTATATTTTCTATTCACCTGAAAGCAAATGAAAAAATAAAGCAAAAAGAAAAATTCTAATGTTCACTCCCTGATAAAGAAATTTAATATGTCAGATAAATTCATGCAGTATTTTTGAACTTGTATTATGTTCTTCATGTCAAAGTATTTTCACTTCCTTAATAACCTCAACATGTGCACCTTTCATTGCTCAGAACATCCAGGCAATATTAAAGTTCTCATCATGTATTCACTAACATCATGTCTCCTGGTATTGACATTATCACATCAGTTATTCTCTCCCGTAACACGTACAGTGGGTCCTCGACTTAGGTCGTTTCGCACTTACGGTACATCATTTATAAATTCCCACCACTTTTTTGATGTTACGATGATTGTTTTATACATATGACATAAAAAAAATGCGATTTCCTTGGCATTTTTCCTTTAAAAAAATGTTTCGACTTGTAACACACTTCCCAGTATGTGATGTAAATCAAGGACCCACTTACATCAATGGTGTTCAAACTTTATAACACAAAGGGCCACTTGCACCTTTAAGAAAAAATCTCACAAGCCACCTTATTCTATCACGTGCTGTTAACCGTACTCCCGAGTTTCTGTATCCCCCAAACTACAGCTGATAATGGATCAAATATTCTCTTTCGACAATCCTATTGGCCTAATAGGAGCCTCACTGAGCTAACCCAGATTTCTAACGACATACAATTTAAGCGGTTTGAAAATGCAGGCCAATGCAAACCTGGTGGCAAGCCAAAATGGCCTGCAGACCAGAAGTTGAGCATCACTACTTTATTAGGACCTGTGTAGAAAACACTTATCTTTAACACAGGAAAAAGTTTAAGGGAGTAATGTTCAGAGAATGTGAGGATCATCCTTTTCAAATTCAAGAACATACGTACATATAATGTAGCAGCACACCATCCTTTTGGAAAATTACCCATGGCTGGTACTCTTCTAATCAAAGTGCTACATAGCTCTACAGCATGTCTGTTTTGATAAGGCTTATATTAGTATCAACGACAGCACTTCAGTTCCTAATGTAACATCCTAAATTCTATTTTTCTATCTAACAAAATATAGTTTATCTTTTATTAAATTTCTTTATCAGGGAGATGCTTTCTGATTACCCTGTATTTAGAACTAATAACAGTAAATCAGATGCATTATGAAAATTGGAAAAGCTCAAGAACCAGGATGCTTCAGCAAGAGGTAAAACAGGTGGAGCACCTTGGGAGGCCTGTCTATAATAAGCCTAAGATCACATTAACAGTCCCCACAAATATTAAAATGGTGCAAAATTTTAATCTGCAACTGGAAAAGCCATTGATAACAAAATCTGCTAATTATAAGATTATAAAATAACTAAACAGGTGGTGGCCTTACAGTATAACAGAGGGACATCAGGAGTTCCAACTAGTTTTGCCATTTATTCCCAGCTTTGTCAAGGATATATAGCAAGAGGCATGCAAGCCTTTATATATACAGAACAGTGGTACAAGTTAAGCAATGAGCGTAAATACATACAAGAACCAATAGGATATAAAGCAAGGGGGCCAATGAGTTCAAAAAGGACGTAATGGCCAGTAGAATAAAACAGAATAAATACAAAAAAAAAAAAAAAAATTAAGATACACAAAAGAGAAGTTGTACAGAGATGGTGCGTTTAATGCGGACCGAAAAGAGAACATATCCGGTTGTCCGAAGACAAGAGAATTTACATAAAAAAAAAATAAAAATAAAATAAAATAAAGGGGTAAGAAACTTACAAAATGCAGAAGAAACATAAAATAAAAAAACTTATATCTTGCATGCCTCTTGCTGTATATCCTTGACAAAGCCGGGAATAAATGGCGAAACTAGTTGGAACTCCTGATGTCCCTCTGTTATACCGTAAGGCCACCATCTGTTTAGATAATAGGAACAGTATTATGATCCATCGTTCCACCGATATAAGATTAAAATTTATAATTTAAATTTCAAATATAAAAACTGAAATACAGTTATGCTCTTCAGCTGTTTTGCAGTCTTTGATTAACTAAATGGGTTTGAGCACTGGAACTTTTATCACAAAAGGTGGTGGGACAAGAAGTTTTGTCTCTATTCTACTGTTAATACCCACAGTAGGCTATCTGTTCTCAAAACATCCAATATTTACAATTTGAAGGCATTTATCTCACAAGTTTCTCAAACTTTTAGGTTAAGAAGCACTATCTTGCAGTTTAGGTGAAAACATTTATTGCTGTTTTATTATTTGAATGGCATTTAAGAAATTTTTAAATTTATTAGTTATACATATACGGTACAACTAAAATTATCTATATTAGAGAATGGATATATATGAGAGAAGGATGAGACACAAAAACCCTGGAATACAATAAATAATAGTTATTAATTAAAAATAAATAAATAATAATTAAAAAA
>JAHWFO010006418.1:3390199-3405962 GCA_023313115.1 Rhysida immarginata | reverse complement strand
ATATGCCTTGTATTGTATAACAATCATAATTCATAATAAAACAACCTTATTTCATATGGAACAACCTTATAAGTAAATTTTATAACTTGCAATTATAACAGGATGTTGCGCATAATACGAGGTGCGATGTCATGTAAATTTATTGAGTGAGGGTGAGATTAAAATTAGCAAAGTTTGCATTGAAAATTAAAAGCAAATCTTTTAATCCAAGATATATTTATTAAATAAATAATTCAAATATAGATAATTTTAAAATAAAAGCCTAATGTCCTGTACAATAATATGTTCTTTGTTTGAACAGATAAATATCAAAAATTCAAATATGATGAATCTTTTCCTTGACACTGCCAGTGCCGTGAAACCCTTTTGCTGGGAGGATTACGGGAACCCGAACAACGAAGTTGGAATCCGGAAGTAGAGACGCTCGTGGATTTCCTAATATGAGAGTAAGGAAATAAACCAGCATTTAACAGAGCCAACCAACAAATAACAAGGTACAGCGAAATTTAAAATATAGAAGTGCAAGCCCGATGAAGATACATAATGAATCTTACGGTTCATTATGTATGATCGAGCCTGGCAGCGCGTTACCCTTAACTCACCAGTGAGATGCGCGCTTACGCTGCTACTGAAATGGCTTTGCGGGAAATGCCAAGCACTTACCTCTTCGCTTCGACTATCTCGTCCACCCGCTCTGTGGTCTTTCTTGTTGCTGCCAAGGCCTTACGAACTCGAAGATATTGCGGGCATCGGTTATGGCATTCATCCAAATGTTGACACTCACCATTTGAAGCCGGAACGTGAAGAAGAAATAAAAATACGGTTAGCGTATCTTACCTTCACCCGTTCCCCCCGTGCTCGACTTGGAAGGGCTCGGTCCTTGGAACGCCCGGGAAGAGTCAGCGGCAACATCGTCGATCCGCAAGCTAAGCTGATGGTATTGCCTCAGCAGATGCCCAAGCACGAGTCTTAATGCGCCCATGCCGTAAAGATTCGTGCAGCCCTTTAGTGAGCTGCTACGCCTTTATACAAACGCCTCAGAATGAAGCCCATTCGCTAACCCGACGAACGGTCTTTTCCGACGACCGAGCATAAACGCTTAGAAGATTGAAAACGGCGTTTAAACACTAAAGGACCCAACCGTAACCATTCTAGGTGAAGAAAGGGCCTGAGATGGAAGGCGACCGTGGAAGGTGATGGATTATTCCCCATAGATCTCTCCATGCGGGCACATTATACCTCCCTATTGAGAAACATAATTGGTACGGCTAAGTCCATTTTATATGGTTCGCTGATGGAACCGTCAAGCAGAAAACGTACAGATTGATAAGACAAACCAACCAACCTGTAGTGCTGCTTAAAACGATTCCAGATGGACTGAGCGAATGGACACTCATAAAACACATGAGGAATAGTCTCTACTACGCCTCAAACCAGACATTAGCAGACTCCACTACCTTCCACTGATGTAAGCGCCGGAGAATGTAGTATCCGTTGTGCAGCAACCTCCATTGAAAACTAAACACAGTTCGTTTGAAGGCAACTGTTTTGATTACCTTCAGTATGGCTGCCCACGGATAGATAATCTGAGTGCAAACGAAAGAACCATGAAAGTCTCAGGCAATCCTAATCTTGGGGATCTACTTGGCGTAGCACGGGAATAAAAATCACTAAGTCAATTGAAAGTTTTTGTAAATGTCTGTTTGGGAAAAAGTCATGATCACTGGCAACGAAGGAGGCAATGGTAACCTAATTCACCTTAAAAAAGAAGCACAGGTGCAAGAACACAAAATTCGCTCAAATGGGAGGAGGCCGTGGCCTGGTGGACTTTTACTGAACACACCATTTCTAGAAGTTAAGCAACATCAGGCACGGCTAGTCACTGGATGGGCGACCATCTGTGACACACGATCTTCACCCCCCCCCCCGGCTGCTGCGACCATCATACCTCTGCGACCTAACTCGTCGGCCTCTGGCCATACAGGCCCTGGATGGATGCATTGGATTTCATCAAATAAAATAAAAAAAATAAAATAAATAAATTAATAAAACAAGAAGAAATACACGAATGATAAAATCGCAGGTCCGGCAAACCAATCCCTCCTCACTCGAATGGGGTAAAAAGATATGCCGTACATAATGGAGGACGCTTGATGTTATTCCCACACACACAATTCACAATTGCACTGCGCACTTTTTGAAGATCTTGGCGAGATGGTAAGGTGAATAGGCATTTAGCAGTCAAGAGTGGCAAAACATGAATTTTAATAAACCTCACCTTGACAAGCATCGAGGTAGGAAACCGAAAATTCCTGTCAAGGCGGATAACGCATTTTCCAATCACTTGTTGCCAGTGAAGAAAGTCCATATTCGGGAAAAAAGAAGAAACATAACCCAACACTGTTATTTGGCCACACCATGTTATTGAGAAAGTTTTAAGATAGTCAATAGCTCATTATCCAATAGCAATCCATTTTGAACTTGACGAGGTTGATAGAACTCCCCGTCGAAGCACTGAAGTGGTCAAAAGTTTCTTTATAGATGCTCAGGGAATATGAATCAGACGCAAAGAGCAAGTGTCCGATGTTAATGGATGCAGCTGGCAGATCATATCCCCGAACATCTGAGTGGCGATTCAGATATTGAAGCAATGGTTCCAAATAAAAAATCTACAGGAGGGGGGATAACGGACACCCCTGCCTGACACCTTTTAAAAATTCGAAGGTAGATGAAATGGAACCATTTACCGCCACACATGATGTGGTCGAAGAATACAGTGCGGAGATAATCGCAGCAAAATAACCGAAGACGAAGATGGTGAAATACTTTTGAAGAAGAAAAACCTGGTTCACTTTACCGAAGGCCTTTTCCTGGTCAAAAGTCTGATTGCGAACACACGCTTCCTCCATAACACACTGGATGGTTAAGGTTGTTGGATATCCTGCATGATGGAATCGGGCAGGACTGTGGTGGATCGAAGAACTCGTCAGCGAGTAACTTCAGCCACTGCTGGAACACACCAGTGAAGACATTATAACCTGTGTTAAGCAGGGTTATCGGCCTCCACTGGATTACAAGTTCTGGATCCGGAACCTTGGGTCTTCCCCACGGTGAATTCTGACTTAATGGAGGAAGGGTCTGCGATAATCGAGTTAAACACTTGCACCTGGAAAGGCCCAAGGAGTTTCCCGTAAAATGCATATGGAAAGCCTGGGCTAGACTGATGACGGCCGTCCGCCGATAGAAACGTCTTGATTTCATCTTCGGTGAAGGAAGGGATAATAAAAGCATCGGTAACCACGGAAAAAGGATACGCAATGCTTTGTGGCATCCGATGGGAAGACTTCGTTGGTTGCTTCGTGGAGGGAGTGTCCAAAGATCGAATAATGCATTTAGCTGGCACAAACGATGCACATGTCCAGACGTAAAGATGTTATCATCGTCTGGATGGCAATTAAAGTCACCAGCAATCACAACAGATAGAGACGAGCACAAAAAATTGTCAATATCATTAAAGAATATTCGTTTCTCTGCTGAAGCACAAGGTGCATACACGTTAAGCAATCGGAAATTGGCACCAGATATTGAGATGCCTAACGAAATTACACAACACTTGGATGGAGGGGTTAAAAACGATGGTAGCAACCCCTTGACCAACCGGTGAAGAAGAGTTCACAAAGAATTGTCCACGTTGATATTGATTGCGCAGACTGGGAAGATGATAGCACTGTTGTGAAGGAGCGAGCTTCACCTCTTGGAGCAAAAGAAAATCTGGCCTGTACAGAGCAATGAACGTCGACAATATCAATTGCTTAAAAGAGGAACCAAGGGAACGCACGTTCAGTGAGACGACCTTCATTCTGAGGATTTAAGGTGGCGGAAGCCGACTTGAGTCCGATGGAGACTGGAGCCTCGAAGATGTAGCAAGAGGCTTAGATGTTTTCCTTCTAGGCGAACGAATCCGACACAAAGAGGAAAAGGAAGAACTGCGCTGTTGTTTTGCTCAGAAGAAGATGCAATACCGTCCCATCTGCTGCGGTGCCGTCTGGGCTTCTTCTTGCGAGGGTTCTTGGCCGTCGCAAATTCATCCCGCTGCCCCGACGCTGTTGATGAAGTCCCCTGGCCAGTAGCTGGAGCCGAAGATGAAACCGGAACTGGAGAAGGTGTACAGACGATCTTCATTGGCTGAAAAGACGAATGCACTGGCAGAGAAAAAGCAGGAAAATCCTCGCTCGCAAACGTCGATTCTGAGCCCAATGAGATGTCTGCAGCGTCCTCTGTAGAGCTCACATTTTCAACCATCATGATGTAGCTCAGTGGCTGCGGAGGAGGAATGGTCTCAATCACCTGCAGAGGTGGTGGTGGCATTGGATCTCTTGGCTCACGAGGAAGAGATGGGGTAACGAATCCACGTGCGTTCCTCGTGGCGGAGATGAAGGTAAGACCATCCGATTGGCTCTAGCGATGACATTCTTCTCCGCTATTGGACTGATAAATCCTGAGGCAATAACACAGGTGCTGCTGACGAGTTCACTGCCCTCTGTGGGCAACAATGGGATTTGCCCACTATGCGCGAGCAAGTCTTGCACTTCTTCAGGAAAGGGCAATCTCTCCGAACATGGATTGACTTTTTGCAGTACCAACAGCACTGTCTCATACCCTTATAATACACAAAGACCCTTATAATACAAGTCGTGTTCCAGTCTCATGTCCATGAGGCTATCTCCTGTCTGTAAACCGGTGAAGTCTTGGTACTCAGGTCAGAAAAACCCAAGCACCTCCCCATAATCCGACATGAATCGTCGGATATAACTTTGTAGGGGCGAAATCCCCCTGACATGGACTGTCAGATGGCCAGGGTCAGCATGAAAAAAGTTGAGGGCGGTACTGCCAACTTTTACACGCTCAACGGTGACGATGCGATCGGTAACATTCCTCTGTCTACATAGCATCCTCAACTCGGTTGAGGAGAGATGCTGTAAGACAGAGATGGCGGGATCCCCAGACGGCAAAACACGGGGTATACATGTTGCAGCATACAATCCTTTCATTAAATCGCAGACGGCAAAAATAGCCATCTGCCACAACCATTTCCATGTTCTTCATAGTAACAAATTCAAGGAAAAGTCACAAAGTTCGGGGGGAAGGTGTCCCTCTTTAACAAAGCACAGGAAAAAGTTCACTCACTTATTAGAGGACAAAATAAAAAAATGAAGTGTGGTCACCACGCGACTTTCTTATACATAAATGTCCTAGTCCAAATACAAAAAAAAAATAAAACAACTGTCTAAAATGGCTACAAAATTTTGAAAAAGTTTTTGAATAAAAGTTACTTCAAATTAGCTTCTAAACATTTCGGTATAGATTCCAAATTTTCCTATACCATCTTCTTTTGCCTATATTAGCAAAAAACAGGATTTTGTCTAGAGTAGAACTGGTATTTCCGGTTGGAATTTTTAAAAAATTTCTTAACAAAGGGTTTAACATTAGCTTCTGAACACTTTTGTATATTTTACAAATTTTCCTATTCCGTCTTATTTCGCATATATTAGCAAAAAACTGGATTTTGAAACGAGTAGAACTGGTACTTTCGGTTGGAATTTTGAAAAACTTTCTTAACAAAAGTTGTTTAAAATTGTAATTGTAACACTTTTCAATTCTTTCAAAATTTTCATAAACGCAATGGTTAACGAGATATTTCAAAATTTATATTTTGGCGCTAGAGTAAACTGATACTTCCGGTTCACCGATTCCAGTGGAATACTAATCAGACCTCCCAAGGAAGATTATAATCTTAAGTTTAAAGTTTGGTCTCGATAGCTTTAGCTGTTTGGATACTATCGTGGACACAGACACACAGACATTTTCCAGAAATCACTTTTTCGTAATCTAGGGACCCTAAAACGTGAAGATCAGTGAAAATCTGAAGGTCGAAATTTTTCGTGATTACAATACTTCCTTATACTATGTATAAGAAAGTAAAAAAATCGATGAAACGGTCACAATTACAATAGCACTAACACAAGTCTGCTCCCGTTGCATTTCGAACCACTTCTGGTCGGGAGTCATACGCTTTCTGTCCGATCCACAAGCTAAAAGTCTTTTGTCTGAATCAATCCAACTTCCTCTCTGTTGAATAACGCTATTAAGCTGCTTAAGTCCAGAAATCAGCTGCGCACTCATTGGCTTCCTTGCTTTTGAATTATGCAAGGCCATGCGCACACAGCATGTTTCTGCTCGCATAATCTTGACGCATCATCACGCTCATTCGCCCAGCTCTTAACTTGCTGTTTCTGCGCCTTTCCTTTCTCTTGCGCACTTTCGTTTTCTGTTTCGTAAACGACAATTTCTCACCTGACCAATCATCTGAACGTGTCGTCTGCTTTAAAACGTCTTTATGATCAATTAGTCGAAGCGTTTTCTGTGGCTCTGAATGCCCACTGAGAACTGGTACTCGGGTGTCAATAAGACCATCTCCCCCCTCCCCCCGAATTCTGTGACATGCGATCAAAAGTTCTGGGACTGGTTCATTTAAAGAGAAAGTACTTTATTTAAATACATTTACACAGTGTCCCCTTCAAAATAGTCCCCTTGCGAAGCCACACAAAGAGTCCAGCGTTCCCGCCACTTTAGAAATGTGTCTTGGAAGTCTTTTTGTTGAAACGAGTCAAGCACCTTTTGCGAGTCACACTGGATCTGCTCAATCGCGTCAAAACGGCGATTTTTCAACTGGATCTTCATTTTCGGAAAGAGGGCAAAGTCTGCAGGAGCCAAATCTGACGAGTAGGATGTGTGTGGAAGCGAAATTATGTTGTTTTTCGCAAGAAACTCACGTGTGAGGAGAGCTCGGTGAGAGGGTGCATTGTCATGTTGGAGCATCCAGTTTTTTTCACGCCACAGATCTGCGCGCTTTCGACGAACGTCCTCCCTCAGATTGCTCTTGCTCGAATTTGCTCGGTCTCAAATTTAATGTTCATGATAAAATCGCAGACGACCTCACGCACGTGGACACAATAGCAATAATTTCTTAGTCCTTTGAAACAAATCCTTTGAAATGTAAATGAATGTTAGGGCTATAATTTACTCTATTTGTGGACTTGTGCTGCCATTTGTTGGCGAGATGCGCAGCCAGTCCCGGAACTTTTAGATCGCACCTCGTAGACGGTACCAAATAGACAGAAAACGGAGAAACGTTGTCTTTGATGTCAGGAAAAGCTCAATTTGTTTGGTTTGGTTTGTTTGGTATTAATGTCCCTTTCAATTACTATGGTCATAAGAAGACAGCGTTATAGTGGCCGCAAATTTCGCCTCGCAAGGGTTTTTTAACGTACAGCCGGCAAACAATTACACGGGATCAACGCTTTTATTTACTTCCCTTCCGAAGGAAGTGCGGTGTCTCAGGAATTCCCCCTGAAAAATCCTCGTCGTTCTCGGCCGGGATCGAACTCGCGTACTCGGGCATTAGAGGCGATCACGCAACACTGAGGTCGATGCTCAATTTGAAAGAATAGAAGAAGTCATCAGTAATATCGAGCATTTCTTGTGCAAGAGTACATTAATGGAGTACGGCTATTCATAAGTTACACGTAATATTAAAAACTCGAATGCCTGGCAAGCACATTGTTTTGTAACGAGAAAGCAGAAACAAGCGAATATGCCCGAATTATGTTTTCGCAGACGTAGTCACGATGATATCATGTGGTAGATTTGGAGATAAGATATTCTTTCAAATCACGATTATTTTTTTAGTGTAGATTCGTTGTGTATGTCCCCGGCGTGAGAAACGTATATGATAGTCATAGAATATTCACTTTTCATTACATGTGATCAGGCGCATCAGAAATAGAAAGTTTTCTGTCTAATATCAAACAGTGATGTGCATATCTGCAAAAGTTACAGTTTGTTTTTCATCAAATCATACACAACTCATTTGTCGAGTTTTCACTTTTCCTAAAGCTGCAAGAATTTTTTCTGGAAATTCTGGCAAAGTCTAATTCAAATCCAGCAGCGAGTTTTCAATTAGCTACAGAGGGGTTGTTTTCGACACATCCCTTCAGATCATCATACAGTGATTTTGCAACGAAATTCTCAAAGTATCGTCTCATGTGCTCAATAGGCAACATCAGTGTTTCATAGTTTTTGCGTAACATGTCCGTATATAGAATTGCTTCTCTCTTGCCTGATCAATTTGAAAATAAATATACATTTAGAAAGAACAGAGGTTAGGTTATATTGCTATATCTTAGATTGTTTATTAACAGATATCTTTTTCAAAAATTTTAAAGGCTTTTTTGTCGGCTACAATTACTGAATAAGACAATTTATAGGTATTTGTCAGCACACACACACGCATTTTACTTTTTAAATGAAAAACGGATTGTCCTTTATTAATACTGAATTAAGGATGCATTCATAAGTAATTAGTAAGTGTCCTTGCTCTATATTACGACACACAAGATAAAATCGCAGTTTCCTCCTTCACTTAGTGTATATAAAGATACAACAGCGTATTTATGATTTAGAACAGGTGCTTGATCTGTTATACAAGATGTTCATGCCACGAGAAAAATTATTGCAAACACTTTTGGTTTTTGCTGTATCTTTTTCATGCTTTAGCCATATAACAGCAATTAGTCCAATCATTTGCTCGAAGGAAGTTGTAGTTGGAAGAGAACCAGTCAGAAAATGTCGACCAAATCCTACATATGAGGTTAAATTAAATATAATGTATTTTATGTTTATGCATGTTTTGAAAAATAAATGAGTTTCTAATGCCAATGATTATTTTATTGTAATATGCATGATTTAACGATATATTTACAATATTCTATTTACAGAAAATGATTGAAAAAACTAGAAAAATCGTTCCGAAAGGCGGACGACGTTCTCTTGAGTAAAAAGAAATTGAGAAAATGTGGAAGTGAATATTTCCTTTGTGTAAGAAATGATCTGCGTTATGAAATAAAAACGGAAGCTGTATTTTTCTTAAGAGAATTAAATGGATTTGAAGAACAGGGGGAAAAAAGTTTGTACATAATTTCAAATAATAAGTTTAAAAGATTACGGTCATTTCATATGGAACACTTTAGAGATCAATTTTATAACTTGAAATTATGACAGGATTTCATGGACCTTGTTGCGCATAACAGACGGTACCAAATAGACAGAAAAATGGGAATGTTATCTATGATGCAAGAAAAAAACTCCATTTGAAAGCAGAGAGAAAGACGTTAGCAATATCGAGCAATTCTTGTGAATGGAGCACGTCTGATTCACTGGTTACACGTAATATTAAAATCTCGAATGCCCGGCAACCCCAATGTGTTTTTTAAACGAGAAAGCAGGGATAAGCGAAACAACATGGTAATCTCTCCGGTTGAAAATAAGTTAGAGTAAAAATGTATAAATAATATTTTAAAAAAAATCAAGAAAGAAGCTCTAGCTAAAACGTCGAATAAAATAAATTTAGACAAGCTTCAAGTATATGGTACAATAATGTAACAACAATATTTTTTTTTAGATTTGGAGACATGGTTATCGAGCTTGCCAGAAGCTCAAGTTGCAATGTTACGGTACATCTTAATACAGCTAAAACAAAACAAAAAAAAACAACAACAACACTTTAAACACCCAGTGGCGAGAGCAACTTTAAAATTTCAAATGGCAACTTCTATTTTTTATTGTAGATTCGGACAGCGGGATAATACGTCAAAATATATGGAGGTATTATCTGATACTCTTTTTTCCGATTCGTGACTATACTTCGTCCAACAAGAGAAAAACAGGGTTTGTTTCCGGTCTGATATCGACTACTCACTCATCCGCAATGCTTTGTGGGATCTCTCCTTCAGCGGCTGCACAAGTCAATTTGTAATGGCGACGCCCGTGCAACAACTCTTCAGCCAAACAAGGAAAAACTATTCACAGCCAGGCTAGGGAGATTTGTGTGGAACGTATTTTGCTACTTTAAAGGAAAATAGTGTTTTAAAAGCTTATCTGCTTTGACAGAAGAAACTTCCAAGGCAACGCAAGTTTCTTTTTCTTGCGTTCGAACAATTGTTCAAGAAGGAAAAGAAGCGTCTTCATGCGAAGCTCCACCCCCTCTCCTCGCTTTTCGACCCCTGGAAAGAAAAGGCCCAGGGAATCTCGAACAACGATATATATAAAATTGAGTTAAAAGATAAATTTATGAAGTGTACAATATTTTTAATTATAATTAAAGCAAAGCAACTGAATAATATTAAAGCTTCTGCTGTAATATTATAAAGCGCTTCTTCAATGAGACATGAGACAGAAGTGATTAAGCGCCTGTGACACACCCTGTTTTTCTCTTGTTGGATGAACTATAGAACTATAGAACTATAGAACTTATAGATGGGTAATCAAATCATTTCTCTCTTAATTGGGTCATTCCACGTCAGTTCAGGCAGGCATTGGCTAGAGTCCCTGTAAGTAAAACGAGTAATGACACTCCATTCTTTCCTATGGAAAGCGAATTCAGCCAATTAAAGCCGTTTATCAAATCACGTGACAACCCACAAAATGGATGCTCTTAGTATTTACAGGTATTCACGAACGTCGTAAAGAATGAATTTTTATGATGTTAAAACGGTAAAAACTGTGATATTAAAAATATCAGATTTCTCACATCATTTATCACTTTACAAGTTCTTATTTTTAGTTGAATTGAATTTTTAAAATAAATTTGTAATAAAATATTTAACAAGCCGGCTTGATGGCCAAGAGCGTTAAGGTGCAGGTCCAAACCGACGAGTTGCGGGTTCGAATCCAGCCGAGGGCAAGGATGTTTTTGTTTGTCCCTTTTCATTATCATCCTTTCATCATTTTCATCCATATTCTGGAACTAACAATTCCAGTTTCAAATTTAATCAGGTATATACAGATTCTTCCCCTTCAAATTTCAATTAACACAGTGTTAAATTACGTGCTCTCTAGACAGCCAAAATCGAATAAGAAGAAAATATTTAACAGAAGTGCAAATTTAACAATTTGTAATAGCTATTGCTTTTAGAAATTAAAAAAATACAGCCTAAGCATTTGTATGGAATTATTGATTATATAACTGAGCAAAGTGATGTTCAAAAAAGAGCAGTTTTTCTCATGGAATTTTTCGGAGGAAATCCATCTCACACTTAAATAAAACATTTTTTAACAATTTTCATCTGGTAATGAATTTCCATACATCTTTATAAACAGAATTATTTTCCCTCGTAATTACAAAAATTCAATCAAACTTGCAGTTTTTCCCATAGGATAACATTATACATGGCTGCCATATACACCCAAAATGGCGTCGTGTCATTACTCGTTTTACTTACAAGAACTCTAGCATTGGCACTTGACCCCTCGGATTTTAATGAAAATGAGCACGATTTCAACAATATGAAATTTGGATTCAACAATGATCCTGAGTAAGAGCAAGAGCAAGAGCGCTCATTCTGAATACCGGCCTCAGTCACTCTGTGGCTATCGTTCTGTGTGATACAATCAAGGAAAAAAACTACTCGATTATATAATAAAAATCAGTGAATTACATAAAAGAAAGGGTAATGATCGGGCACCCAATAAGTGGCCAACCAATCAAATACAAATTAACCAATGAAGATTGTTAAAATAATAAATAAGTCTAAAATCAGAAGTGTTCATATTATTTTGTCCAACCCCTGAGCATCTTTATTTTTGGGCCACAAGGAAATTTATCAGGTCCCAAACTCCGTAATTAAATGTTTCATTGAAAAACAAGAAATCTGTCAGTGAGTGATAGAAAAATAACTGAGGTCAGACACGGATTCAGCACAAAAAAAAGCATTTAAATAAAAGAAATTTAAAAAAAAATTTAAAAAGTTATTTTTTGTTGGCTTGTGTAATTATTTTTTTATCGTGTTTAACGCTCTCTAAACAAATAACATTTTAGTGGCTTTTCAAAGTTAATACTTAAACGACGTTTAAATGATCTAAACTCTTTCTAAACCAACATCAAGTATATGGAATTGCTTCGTTATTGCCGGGTGATTTGAAAAATAAATATACATTTAGAAAGAATAGAGGATGGGTTATTATATGGCGTGTAATATTGCTAGATCGTTCATTACATTCTAATAGATATCTTTTTCATACTTTTAAAAGCTTTGTTATCGGCTACAACTACTGAATAAGATAATTTATTCGGCACATACTTACGTTTCCTTTTTAAATGAAAAACAGATGCTGAATTAAGGATGTATTCATAAATAATTAGTACCCAGCCTTGTTCAATTGATCAATATTAAGACACAATTGTAGCACAGAACTTATAAAAATAAAATAAGGGTGGTTAGAAAATAAGTTCGCCTACTCAGAGCCCAATCTAATGAACTGATTGTGATGCAAATTGAAATGTAGGCTATTCAGACCATGGGGGAGAGAATTCCGGAAAGAAAAAAATTAGCGCAAATTTTCACCACCAGATGAAAATGTGGCGCTGCGGAATGACAAATGGAGATTTTAAAACTAGTTTTATTGTTTTAAACAAGCAGGCAAAGTTTTTGTTTGATTACAGCATATGTTCAATATGTCCGCCCCCTGCGCCAATGACATGTTGGAAGCGGAGAACAGCTTGATCAATTGTTGAATGAAGTGTTTCCCGGGGAATGTCTGAGACATGTCGTCTAATGCTGGCTTTCAGCTCAGGCACAGTCCGTACGCTTTGTTGATAGACCCGATCTTTCAAATATCCCCAGAGCTAAAACTCGCACGGGTTCAAATCCGGAGAATGTGGAGGCCACGCATCTGGAGAAATTCTTCAAGCAGTTCCTTCACTTGTCGACCAATATGAGAAGGTGCTCCATCTTGCATGAAGACAATGGTTTCCAAGCATCGTCGTTCTCGCAAGGCGGGAATCACATGCTGTGCAAGAAGTTCACAATACCGTGCATTTGTCACAGAACATCTTACAGGACCTCATTGTGTCACTTCCTCAGAGAAAAAGGGGCCTAGAATAAAATAAGCGGTGAATCCATACCATACAGTCATGTATACAGAATGCAATGGCTTTTCATGCACGACATGGGGTAGTGGGGCACCCCGTATGTGGCAGTTCTGCGTGTTCACCACTCCTTCTACAGTGAAATGTGCTCGTCTGACCATAGAATGTTCCACGGCTCCAGGTCATCGACAATCATCCTCGCCAGAAAACGATAAGCAAAGTCAGCGCGTTGAGAGGATCTTGAAGTTTTAGCTGTTGTGCCAGATGAATCTTGTATGGGTACCAATGCAGAATGGACCGCAAGACCTTTCGCACCACGGACCATGGGATGGACAATTCGCGTGCTGTTGCTCGAGCACTTGTTGCAGAATATTGAGAAGAGGAACCTCTGTCCACCACTGCAACAGCCACGCCCTCAACAACTTAGTCTGCTATCTTGCGCCATCCTCTTCCTGGTGCGACAGCCATATCGCCAGTCGATTCAAATTTCTTTATCATTTTTCGTAACCCAGCATCTGACATGGGCCATTTTCGCAGTTCTTTTAGACGACAAATGCCTGGTGGTGAAAATTTGCACTAATTTTTCTTTCTTTCCGGAATCTCCCCCATGGTCTGAATAGCCTACATTTCAATTTGCATCACAATCGATTCATTAGATTGGGCTCTAGAGGTTCTGAGTAGACGAACTTATTTTATAACCACCCTGTATATAAAGATGGGCGTATTTCTGATTTAGAACAGGCATTGGTCAGTTATACGGTGGCAAGATATTCCTGAAATCAGAAAAAATGTTGAGAATACTTTTGGTTTTTGCTGTATTATTTTCATGCTTTAGTCATATAACAGCAATTGATCCACAAATTTGTACGACAGAAATTCAAGCAGCTGCAAGAATACCAATCAGGAAATGTCGGCCAAATCCGGAATATAAGGTTGAATTAGTTATAGTGCCCGGCACGAAAGAAAAAGGAAATTGGCGTTTGCGTAAATGAAAAAAAAAACCTCGCTTAACCGCTCAAACACGGAAAGGAAACGGGGAATTACTTATTACTGATGCCAGGAATAAGTAATACCCCGTTTCTTGTTCGTTTCTGATTGGTTGAAAGAGGTTTTTTCATTTACGCATGCGCCAGTTTCCTTTTTCTTTCGTGCCGGGCATTAAAAATATATTATGTAGTAATATGTTTTGAATAAGAAATGAAATAAACATAATATTACTATATTATTCTACTAGCAGAGAGGTACCTGGCGTTACCCTAGATAAATACAGTTGAAGTTAAATAATAACTCAAATTGGTTTTCAGTAATTCTACAATTTCCTGCAGTAGACGAAGTTCCCGTTGTTCAGATGTTTCCGACGCCCGGATAACTTTTTGTCTTCTCTGACCAATACTCGTTCATTTCTTCATTGGCATTTCGATAGATATGAATTAACAAGTATCCTTCGAACGATAATTAAAGTGCTCAGTACAGTGTGCTTGTTTATTGAGTCGAGTTGATGTATGCTTTGTTATCGGTTATGCTGTCAACTGTCGCCCAAGATCGACTGCCGTCCTTATATACCCAACCCATTGGAAGAGGAAGGTTCTACACTGTTCAAGGGTTTAAAACACACAAAATCGTCTGAACATTTGTTAAGGAGCTGAAGGGAGACACGTGTTCCATCATCACACCATCGGTTTCCATGGCAACAATATTTCCCCAGTGTTGATGTTGAAATATTTGGGATACATAGCTTAGACGAAACAGCTTTCTTCTTAGGTGGCAGTGAATGTACATGATCGTTTGTGTCTATGTGATCTGCAATCCCAACAATCTGAGTGGGGTTATTTACTACTTGGTAATCTGTTGTTGCAATTGCACTCTGCTCTCGATGTCTTGAAGCAAAACTTGGCCATTCATCATTTTTTATGGTCTAACAGTCTTCGTTTCTTCGATTGACACACTCGCCATTTGCTGAGTTGCAGCAGTGCGCTGGCGAAATCAATACAGCACAGATCGAAGAGACTGCTTCCTCTGTCGCCTTTCCACTCTTTCTCAATAGTCTGCTACATCTCCATTATCTCAAGTCAGCGCTCATTTTTAAGATTTTCAAGAAAATGTAAAGTTCTAAGAACTATCAATTTTAAGAAAAGCCCGAACAACAGGAATTCTATGCATTGTTACAAATTGAACTTATTATAAAAGCAAACCTATAAAGCATAAACTTTGCCTTGCATTATTGGTCATGAGATATCTCTTATTAGTATGCCCTGCAATCATTATTAATATCAATAATTATCGATAATTATTAATTTTTCGAAATCTAAAATAGACAGTGACCTTCCTCTTACTTTGAAGGTCAAGTGAGCAAAATTTCATCAAGATCGGAATAAAACTGTAGATTAGTATAAGACAAACACACAAACCCACAAACAAACTTTCTTCTTTATACAGGGTGTTTCATAATTGGTGTCCCGTCTTTAGGTCCAAATAACGACTCAAGGGGAACAGATTGGGGGAAAATGGATATTGATTATTTGGTTTTAATGTCCCCTAATTCAGAATAAAAACATTTCGCGTCCCTGGAGGTGAAGGGGTAAATTTTGAAAATTTTAATTTTGTAGGGGTAGGGGGTTAGACCCCATGTGTTATTTAGAAAGTTGTAGAGCATCATGTAAAATGTGGGTTTAGCAAAAAACCCGGTGAAAAAATCTCATCCCCTGCCCTTTATCGAGTGGGTAAAGTGAAAGGTATGGCTAGCTAATGTAGACAAAAACAGAAAAACTCATTTCCCAT
>JAHWFO010006418.1:3336539-3379262 GCA_023313115.1 Rhysida immarginata | reverse complement strand
TATTATACCCCTTGTGAAATTCATACTGCATACAATAATGAAAATTACATTTGGTTCCTCCCTACCCAAATAATTACTGACTACAAACCCCTTCTAATAAGACTTGTTGAAAGACTTTTCTTGAGGCTCTTAGAAAGACTTGTCTGAAGGTTTAGGAAGTTTCAGGATATGTGAAATTCCAATACACAAATGCCTTAATGCTAATTTGCTTCCAGCTTTTGCAATAACTTTACAAATTTAACTTTTGAACTAAGAAAACCATTTAAGCCATTAATCACTTTCTTCAATAAATACATTATCCCAATTTTGAACCTTTTATTATTGCATAATATTCATTTGGATTTTTTTTTTTTTTAAATATAGAGAAATTATTATTGAATTCAACTTTCAAAAATTGTTCTTTAATTAATAAATAAAATTACAGCAAAACTTGACATACACTTTCTTAAAAATGGATACACTAGATAAAATGATTCATTTCTTTCATTTATTCTTTTTCATTTCTTTCAAAGTAAATCAACAGTACGAGGACTACAGGTAATTTTGGGTAATTGAAAAGGTAAATGTTTATCTGCAAAAAACACTTGGAAGAGTTAAATGGAATGCACGTTTCAAAATGTAAAATTGTAAAAATAATATACCATATTACAATAAAGTTTTTCAGAAAGACCTGTATACACATTATACTCTTAGGTTAAAGAAACAGACAAACACAAATCAGGAAAGATTCAAAACATCGTAAAGCTTCATTAAAGGTGACTAGTTATAGTGCAAATCTATAGTTGGGTGCCATTTTGTTCTTCTCTTTTTCACATATATTCATGGACAGACTCTAACAAGTCTCATGTTAAATATTCCTAAAAATCTTTGATCCCAACGACAGCACTGTAGCAAGCCGATACTGTAATCATTTTAATTAGAAATCAATGTTACCCAGTAGCATTTTTTTAAATTTTACATGAAGTCCATTAAAATTTTATTGGGAATAATACTAAATAAAAAAAAAAAAAAGGAAGTTTTCTAAAATTCTTTAATCCTTCAAACAATCATCAAAAAATTCAATATAAGTCTTATTTCAGCGATGCATTTATTGGCAGTCAAATGCACCATGAACTTAAGAGTGCAAAATTACATAAGAAACTAAGCTCCATCTTCGAACAAAGTGATTCATCAATCTTTAGGGGGTTTTTCTTCTTAAATAATTTGAAGCTGCAGTAAATTTTATAAGGGGGATGGGGGAAAAAATAAAATAAACCATCTGTAGAAAATGCACAGCTTAAGAATATCTTTACAGGAAATTATAAAAAAGGAAAAAAATGCCAATTTGGAAGTATTTCTATTTTAATACCATCATGGTTAGATATGTATACTTTTGGATTCCCTTTCTTATAAACGAGTCACTAACAATTTTCTTAAAAGACTAAGAAGAAATCAAAAATTTTAAGGTTTTTCTGCTTTGAAGACAAAATAAAATGCACACTAATTTCATTTATACAAATTACAACACACACTAAAAAAAAATCAAATCTTGTGACCTGAGCAAAATCATATTTACAAATAACAGAAAGTATCACAAACAAGATAGCTCTTCATTTGTAAATAAAACAAAGAAAGCTGTTTCACAATAAAATTAAATGAGCTACTTTAAACCACTTTTCATAAACGGTAATTACGTTACACAATTCTGTAATTGTTTACCTTAAGGAAAATGAATAGCTCCAACAAAACAATAAGTATCACCTTTATGTTAACTAGATGAAAAAAAAAAAGTACCACATTAAGATCTGATTGCTACAAAATAATTTGAGTTCTTGCCAAGAAACACTGGCAAGAACAATGAGCCATGGTTGTTCTGTCAAATTCACTTAAAAATGTTCTGAGGGTAAAATACCAAAAAAACAAGCTAGAAAAATGAAGGCCATATACAGAGTCTTAAGAAATTGATAAGGAAGAGACAAATTTCCTCTTATTTCATTTTTTTGCTTTTTTCCCTGAGAAATCACAGGAAAAACGAATGCTCTCTATTGACATACAGTATAAAGAATTTTCTTGGAGTTCCATTTTTAAAATTTAAGAGTTAAATCATATAAGCTTATGGTCTGACCAAGAGAGTAAGGCACATGAGCTTATTCCCACATTTTCATGCACACGGGAAAGTTAATGGGGTTCTTGTTAATGAACTGCTTGTTCCACTGGGAACGATATACTTCTGTAAATTTTACAAAAGGTCCGTTAATAATTCTACATGTTTTTAAGAAATAATTTCAAATAGGCATCTAGTGACATGAACCTAAAGAGCTATTTCCTATTTTGTAAATATTTTAAATAAACAAATAAACAAAAAAATATCATCATCATATGCATTCTTACATATTTCTTTTCAAAGGTAGTCTCTGCATGCCTGATGGCAAAGTGGTTTGTTGCTGCAGTAAAAAAAAAATAAAATTAATAACTTTCAGACTTGATTTTATATTAAAAAAAAACAAAAAACAAGTGACTCAATATAAACTAAAAATTTCAATTTAAAATTAATTCGCTAGTTCTATGCTTCTAACATTTAAGTCGCAATAGAAACAACGAAAGAAAAAAAGAAATACAAGAGCAGCCCAGTTAGAATAACTAGGTATGTGCTGTTTTGCTAATATATGCCATTTATGACTTCGTATACAATTTTATTACCCAGAAATACATATGATGATTTCAAATGGAATTCAAAATGCAAGAGTATCAAGGAGAAAAAAATAAATGCCAAATTCTGTTTTAAATTTCTTAAAAACTCATTATTTTTTTATTATTAAAAACAGATCTTAAAAGAATGCCAAATCTTTTACAATCATAAAGTAAAAAATAAAAAACTCGTACTGCGGTGTTCTGCCACTGGGTTCTGAGCTTACTCACAGCATTTTTAGAACAAATCAAATTAATTTGAACATATAGCAGCAGATTTCAACATTTAATTTATACATAAAATATAGAGTATAACTAACAGAAATTCTAGTAAATAAAATAACAAAGAATAAGGCCTGAATTTACGTTAAATTTTATTGCTTCACAACCTGATAACCTGCCTAGTTTATATAGGACCAGAAACTTCATGTGACATAGAGTTCCTTACAGTTTAATTAAGTAAATGCTTAACTTAGATCAATGACTTACAAGGATAATATGGCTTTTGAATAAGATGTCCATGAAAATTAATTTTCACTAATCTAAGATAAGTTTGAACAACAGATAAAATTTATCAAGATTTAGAAAATAAAGAAATAAAATAATTAATAGGGCACTCCCAGATATGTCAATAAATTATTTTATTAAAAGGTTTCAAATGATTGTGAAAGCCATTTGCTTTTCATTATTTTAGCCATATAGTTTTAACTCATCCTACTTTTCTTGTTCTTTCAAAACTTACTAACATGGCTAATTAAACAAGATCAACAATAAGAAAACAATGTTTATACAAATTTAAAGTATTAAACTAAGAATGCATTTGTACTTAAAAAAAAGTGCATCGTACATGCACACAATTCTAAAATATAAATTATATTTAACATTTAAACATTAAAAAAAAATGGGATCACATGTTTTCATTATGTTAGTACTTTCCAATCAAATCGCAGATTATTTGATTGTGTAACAGGTGGGCAAGGCGGAGCCACCAATTCCCATGTGCTAGGTGCAGTTTCTTCAGCCATGCCAACACTACAATATGGGATCCTGTGGACCAATCGGGCTAATTCATTTGAATTTCTTGGTTCTTTACCACAGAGCTGTCGTGTGCATGTGTCAACTGTGGCTGCATGGCCAACTAGTAAGATATTTCCACCTGAAATAAAAAAGCAATTAAATGTACTGTTTAATTTTTCTCTTCTAAAAAATAAATTAAGACCATGTCTAAAAACCTCCAAACAATTGCAATATCCAGAAACAGTCATTAAAAACACAATCAGGGCATGTAATGGATTAAATCTTCAACATTAATAAATAAAAAAAAGAAAAATTCTTATCTCTGAAAATATTTTATAGCCAATTAAAATCATTATTTGCCAAGTATCCTGAATCGGTATTTATTTGCTGTTTTAAATTCATCAACAGCATGAGGTATACATTATGGAACAATTATTCTTAATACCGCTCCATAAAAAATTAAGATTGCCTATAAGATTTGCATATTACAGAGTCGAGTCACATTATTAATGACCACCCCCTATGTTTGTCTTTGGGGTCACCTAGCTGAGGAACTATGTCACGTGTTGGGAATTGGTTAAGTGACTATAAGGTAGGTTTCCACTATGTTAAAAGCATATTACTCATTGCTGCAACGGGTAAGAAACGTGATTTATCAGATCTGGAAAAGGGGATGATAATCGGCTTTTAGGCCAAGGGTGGCAGTATTTCGGAAACTGCGCAGTTTATGAACTGTTCTCATGCTGCTGTAGTTAAAGTTTACCATGACTGAGAAAATGGGACCGTTCAGAATAAAGAGTATGGGAACTGTGGAGCACCACATGCCATTGTTGAGAGAGGTGATCGTCAGCTGTGAAGGCCAACTGAAGAGCTACAGTGGACCAACTTACCGCTCAAACCAATGAGGGTGCTACCAGACATGTCTCTAAAACCACAGTACAGAGGACCCTGCTATGTATGGGCCTCCGCAGCAGATGGGTGATCACCGCACCCATGCTGATGAAGATTCATCACCAAAAACGCCTTCAATTTGCCCAACAGTGACAGCCATTGGCGGGTGAGGTGAGAAACCTCGGAGAACAAGCATCCTGCAACCATTGTTCGACGAATTCAGGCTGTTGGCGCCAGTGTCAAGGTGTGGGGAGTGTTCTCATGGCATTGTCTGGGTCCACTGATACTTGTGGAAGGCACTCTCAACCGATTCGGTTATTTATCCATAATTGCAGAACAAGTACACCAATACATGGCGACCCCAGAGGGGGATGGCACATTCCAGCAAGACAATGCGACATGTCATACGGCTGCAATTGTTCGGAGGTGGTTTGAGGAACACGACCAAGAGTTCCAAGTACTACCCTGGCCCCCTAATTCCTCATACCTCATCCCAATCGAGAACCTTTGGGATCACCTCGATTGTCATGTGCATGCTATGGAACAACCACCGCATACCGCTATCGGGTGCTTTACTGTCTGCATGGCAACAGCTAACAGTAGAAACTATCAGAATCTTATTGACTCACTCCCACACCGTCTAGCTGCTGTCCATGCCGCTAAAGGCAGTTGTTCGGGATATTAGCTGAAGGTCATAATAATGTGACTCGACTCTGTACCATGTGCCCAAAAGTAACTGGGCACTCCCTGTTGTACAATACCCATTTCCATAAAAATTGGGACAATATGAAAAATGTAAATAGAACATGACTGACTAAATATATATTAGCAAAATTAAAAATAATAAATGCGTTAGAAGTGACTGAAGTAAAATATGTACAATTTATTAATGACACTCTCTTTTTTGGTCTTATAGAATTTTTTAATGAAATTGCCACTGGCAACATGGAAAATAGTTGGGACAGAAGGAAAAGGCCAAACCGGAAGCCATGGAAGTGACATGAATATTCTCGAAACTTCTGGAGAACATTCTGTCATAACTTTTCCCTTTTTAAATGCATGCTGCAATGTGCGGCCAGTCATTTATGTGACAACGTGGGTCAAGGCAAGGCAGTAGGTCAACATATGCACAATATAACAAGCTAACAATTTAGAAACAACGTATCTCTGCATGAAATAGCCAGGAATCTTGGATTTCTGTCATCTACAGTTCATAATATTACTAATAGGTACAGGACATGTAGAAATACCACCGTTCGTAAAGGGACGAAGACCCATTCTGACTGCTCATGATCTTTGGGGTTTCAGACGACACTGCATTAAAAATAGACATTCAACAATGACAGAAATGGGCTCGAGGATTCTATTAAAAACCTTTATCATTGAATACCATTTGCCACTACATCACAAAATGTAAGTTGAAGCTCTAATATGCAAAATGAAAGCAGTTCATAAACACACTGCAGAAACATAGGCACCAGGCTTGGGCACACACCCATCGGTAGTGGACCGACGGCCAGTGGCAACATCTTTTGTGGTCCGATGAATCTACATTTATGGTTGTTGTTGGTGAAAATCGCCGGCATGCACTTAGGACCAAAGAGGAAAAGGACAATCCTGCCTGTTACCAATGTGCTGTACAGAAGCAAGCTTCAGCAATGGTCTGGGCTGCACAAGTGCCAATGGATTGGGAAACTTGCACATCTGCAATGGCATCGTTAATGTAGAAGCACATACTGGAATTTTAGAAGAGCATATGTTCCTTCTCGGTGACGTCTTTTTGGAACCCGTCCCTTTCTATTTCAACAAGATAATGTTAAACCTCACACCGCTCGCATTACAGGACAGTGACTACACAATAGACGAATTCAGGTGTTAAATTGGCCTGCCTGCAGTCCCGATTTGTCCCCAATAGAGTATTCTGCAGTCAATAATATGGCGAATTATTAAGAGAAAGTTATGTCAACGACGACCCTGAATAGTTCAACAGCTGAAAACTTTCGTACTGCAGGAATGGCAACAAATTCCCATTGCAATAGTACAGAAATTGGTATCATATGTTTCTCGACGACTACAAAGCGTGATCAGAAGGATGGGAGATGTCAGCCAATGGTAATTCACCCACTGTCCCAACATTTTTGGAGTTGCAACCACCGCTTTGCAAAAAAACTAATATTTATTAATTAATTAATTAATTAATTAAATTTTTGGTTCCGAAATGTTTAATACCTACCCAATAAACTATTTTCTTTTGAAATAAAATAAATTAATATGTCAGTGTATCAATATTTTGGCTGCATCGCATGTTTTCATCCTGTCCCAAATTGAGGTTTGTAGAATCAGAGACTCCTGAGGCACATATTAATAGAATGTTGGTTCACCTTTTGCCTGCACAAGTCTGGAAGACTTTCCACAAAGTTTGCTAGGTTGTCTGTCCAGGCATCCATGAGAGCTGTACAGTGAGGGCATGTGATTTGCATTCTAATTCGTCCCAGGGTTTAAAGTTCAGTTTGTGAATATCCATGTTTTCATACCATGTCTACACAAGCTTCGATGTGTAGACTTAACTGTTGTCCTGTTGGATCAGAAATGAGCCTTCCCTGAATTATTGCTAGAAAGTTGGAAGTGCAGAATTGTCCCAAGAGTTGCAGATAATTGGAAATGTTCAGAGTGCAAGATACATTGTAGAGTTCATTTTTTCAACCACAGGAAGTAAAGGACCCAGGCCAAACTACGAAAACACCCCTCACAGCATTAAGGCTCTGCCACCAAATTGGACAATTGGCACAATGCATTCAGAAATGAAGCATTCATCAGGCATCTGCCAACCCAGCTACCAGATCGTGAAGTGAAATTCATCAATTCAGCGAAATGCAAAATTTTACGTGCAATGAGCCATATGCAACAGAAATATTTAATTTCAAAAAGTTAGGAAATTAGAACGAGGCATACACAACGTAAGATATCAATGATGATATACCAATGGTAATATGGGAATCTAAAATGACCCCAATTTTTTGCCTCCCTGAATTTGGAAAAAAACCTAGTGTTATGCAATGAGTGGCCAATTTATTATGACCACCTGACAGTTTAAAGCAAATCAGCTAAGCTGTCATGCCTTTGTCGCTAGAGAACCAGACTGTTATAAAAAGGAAAACCTAGTGCTTACTCCAGTAGTGAAGTGATTTATTTGTGAAGATTGGGTAAACAACACGATTATATAGACTTTGAACAAGGATGATTGTAGGAGCTTGGAGTGTCAGGAAAACTGACATATTTGTGAAATGTTCAAGAGCAGCTGCTGTTAAAGTGATTAAAGACTGGACTGTCAGCCAAAAAACTGGTCAATGTGCAACTTGTGATCATCATTGACTAGTGAATGCTCGGGCAGAACAGAGCGTGTCTAGAATTGTAAAAGACAACAGAAGGGATACAGGGCAGCAAATTACTGCAGAAACCACCTATCAACATATCTCATGGACTCCATGCCAAGAAGAACTGATGCAGTATTAAACGCAAAAGATGGCCCAACGAAGGACTGAGGAGGTGGTCATAATAAATTGGCCGCTCAGTGTATACAAGTAAACACGGTAAGTTTATTTGTTTCTTTCTGTGTAGACATACTGGGTTTTGCAGACTAAGATTAAGGCAGCAAATTCTTTAGTTCTGTAATTTCATGCATATACAAAAAAAATAAGTCTTAATGGTTATCCTCTTACCTTTTTCAGCTGTACTTTTAACAATGCTCTGGGCAACATAATAACTACGCATATAATATTGTTCACTAGATTCTTTGGTATCCTGAAGCTCCTCTGCAGTTATGTAGGGTCGATAATTTAACTCAATATTAAAATCATAATCTTTTAACTCCTGAAATGGTTAAAGAAAATAGATAAGGAAACTATCTCATTTCCAATTTAAAAAAAGACAGAAGCACAATAACCAAAACAAAAATTGTTCTAACTGCATTTATTCTAATCTCCCACACTTTTGATAATTAATTCAGCTAATTTCATAATACAGAAGCAATACACAGTAATCTTTTTCAATAATATTCCTGAATCTTTCTTATATTAAACTCAATAACCAACATGAAATATTTTCTTGTCCAACCCATTGATGTAACTTGCCAAATCATCTCCTGTTGCCATAACTTACAGGCTATTTAGTATTTTAATATTGTTTTTAATGTACATTATAATTTTATTGTAAATTATGAAAAAAAAAAATCAATAATCTTTACTGTAGCAAGTAAATGACACTTAAAGTCTTGAAATTTAAAAAGATATCGAAATTTCAAAATTCTGATTTTCTCATAAAAATTATGTATTTTTTTGTTTGAAACAAAATTAAAATGCCTTTTAGGAAAATTATTTTTTATAAGGCTGTTATGCATTGTAGTAATTGTTAAATTCATTTTACAAATAAAATCTTGCAACATTCCAAGAAGGAGCTTTAGCTGTGACATAGAAATAATATTAAATTTGAGAATTTAAAGACTAGCTAAAATTACTAACAAACAACGGAAATTCATTAATTCTTTCCAAATTTACATATATTTTATTGCTTAACCCAGTACAATTACTGAGTGATAGAGTTATTGAGCCTCGACAAAGCGATTACCATATGCGCGTGCTCACATCAACAAAGCTTAAAAAATAACCAGAAAGTAACAGTGTATTCATTCTTGATGAATCGATGGTATTCTTATATGGTCACTGTTTTAGCACGTAAATTCGACTTGAAGGGCTCCACAAAAAATCCTGAAAAGTTGATACAGCTGAGCTAAGACAAGACCTTGATGGTCATACTTCTGAAAGCAGAATTTGAAAACGTTAATTCATTTTCAAGTTACTGTGCAAACGGCATACGGCCGGATAAACATACAGACCAAGCGTGCATTCTTATAAGTAGCTTTTTGCTAAAGCTCCTAATAATGTTTGCTTTTAAATTGTTAAATTTGAAAAAGAAGAAGTACATTAATTTTTTTTCTTTCTTCCGTTTTTTGTTTTTTTGCCAGCTCAGTAGCCAAGGGAGTTAGAGGTGCAGGCATTCTGCTCCTCTCTATGGGTTTGTATACTGCTGTAGGCAAGAAAGTGTGATATTATCTTTATTTCTCTGGTCCTCTCACAGAAGACAAGTAGTGTGACTGAAAACTAGACAATTTATTATTTATTTTACTTAATCATCCAAAATGTTATTCAGCATCTAATTATTATTTTGTTAAAACAGCCTCTTTAAAAATGCAATCACGTTTTATGTCTGAATAAACATTACTAAATATACTGATTGATCATTTGAAACTAGACACCCCAAAAAGCATCCTATTCCATTTTTTTTTTTTTTTTTTTTTTTTTTACTAAAAACCATATTTTAAGAGCACTAATAGATAATTAAAGCAATTATTTTTTGTAACAAATGAACACACTAATCATCCAAGCAGCTCAGTGAGTTCCAAATAGGGATGTTATTACCGATAATACCGGTTTTCTAATAAAAAATGCATTTCAGTAATACCGGTAATAAAAATTCATTAAAATACACCTATAAATACTCTCTATTCGAAATACATAGTAAGGTCAAAAGTGAACCTGTAAACTATGTGTTAGTTGTAAGGTTCTAAGTAAACCCACTGAACTAAACGGTTTGAATCTACAGAATTAGTGCTTTCAGAGTCACATGAGCGAATAAACCTAGTAAACTCTCTTTTATAGCCATGAGGATTTCTATTATCTGTGATTTGGGTGTGCTGATTCTAGGCTTTCCTTTAAATGCATATCCTGGAAATTACTGAGAATTACTTTGCTTTTCTAGCTGGTCTTTGTCGCCTTACTAGTAATCTTAGTAACATACAAACATTTTAAAAACTGCATGATGTGGTAGACTATTTGTGTGCCAACTCATTTACGTTTCAAAAAATGTTTTGTTCTTGTGGCCTTCATACGATATTTTAAAACTGAGTCGGTAAAGCTTAACTCTTTTTCAGAATTGTCAAAATAAGTCATATACGTAGAATTCAGCAGTTCTTAAATATGTCAAGATATTCTATTTGATTTTAAACTTGTACGAGATACTCATTTTATATTTTGATCTTATATTAAATTTAAGGTGCGTTCTTTTCGTCTTCGAAATGGCCATTTTTCTCTAATGTGTGGATTTTATTATCAGTCTTCATTTCAGTGTTTGATTCGATTTTTCAATATTTTTGATGTTTTTCATTCTTCTTATAATGATCGTACTGTCTTGTAAAAAAATATGACTGGCAATGTTTTATATGATTTTTTTTTTTATATAATCGTGCTCATATTGATTTGGCACCTATTCTGTTATATGGCATGTAAAAATTAAATACATAATAAAATAATAAATAAGAATCTTCCGCGGATGCGCTCTTTTCTGTAAAAAAATTTTTTCAATAATAAAGAGTTTCCTTGCCCACTGATATATAAAATAGAAATACAAACATGCATACAAAAATAAGAAGTTGCCATTATGGAAAAGTTTTGGCAACCCTATGAAACATTTTGTGAACCCCTGTTTGAGAAACACTATCTTATTAGAATGGCTCCAACGTGACTGGCAGCCATCATCAAAGATGGGTGAACAACTTTAAAGAACATAAAATACATTTTGTTACCTGCAAAGTCATCCATTCTGGCATTGAATCTTGATACCAAGCCAACCATTCAAAGAGTCCAGGTTCAATACATATAGGAAGATGTTCAAGATCCATTCCCTTCAATACATTAGTACATGTTTCTACACACCGTAACGATGGTGAGCAATATACATGAGCAAATTTGATACCACAGTCACCAAGTCCTTCACCTTGAATATAAAAAAATACAATTAAAGTGCATGGAAAATTTCCTGAAAGATACAAGATGACAACAGAAAAGACCCTTTATTAAAATTATAAGCTAAATAGCTGGACAGGATGATTTGTATACATTCTAAAGAGAAATGCGAGAGGAGTGTCAACAATGATTTGTTAAAAAGTTTAGAATCGCAGGAATGACAATAAGGCACGGGTGAAAAAGCAGGTTCTTTAGAAAGTTATTAACAAATCTTAATGACTGTGCTGGAAAATAACTAAACTGGACCCAGCCTTACTTTGCATGAGATGAAAACAAATGCATGTGGTGAAGTGAGATTCCATTAGCTGACTGAGCCATGCAACTTCCGTGTATCAGGGCACACATGAAAGCGTAGTTCGCAAAAGAAAACTGGGAAAACTGACTTAAAACTATAACAATCAGTTCTGAATACAACTAAAAACATTTAATGATATTTATTGTAATAAAGACAAAAAGTACACATAAGGTAAATTGTTCAATTCTTAAAGAAATAGATATTAAAAAAGACATGGGAGAATTCGAGAACTCTTGTGGCAGAAATCACCACCTGAAGATTCAGAGATAAAATCTTCTTAATGATCATGATTAAGTGTGTTATGCAGGAAAGAAAAAATAAATGAAGATAAATAAATGATTATTCCAAAAGCAAATGAAGATCGATTATCTGCGACAAAGTGAATACATTAAATGATGTTATAAGATGTATAATGTCACGCTTAATTTGGAAATTCATTATTTTATTTTATTTATTTTCTTTATAAATAAATCAAAATATATTAAAGATACAAATACGGTAATAAATTTCCAAATAAAGTATGACATTCATACCTTATTGTGTGCCCTGAGTGTGTGGGTGGGGAGGGGGGTGCTAGAAGGTACCTCCAACAACAAACACCCATGCATGACAGGAGCGGGTTTTTCGGACTTGTGCGGGGAGGTGTTATTTTCTGATCAAGGAGAAGGCGAGTGTATATTAACGAATAAACATTTATTTCCCATATATAATTAAAGTATTACCACAATATATTGAAATATATAACATCTTTGGGGCCCCAACTCTAAAAATACCCAAAATGTTTAAAACTTATCAGCAGAACAACATAATAATTCATCAAAACCTAGAGAGCTATATTTGGCATTCCAATTCTGCCGAGTCATGTCTGGCAAATGAGAGCATAGGCATAACCATACCACACAACTAAATACTGCTCTAATTACGAAACACTATCAACCGACGTCAGTTGTCTCTCACTCCTGCACTATTAGCCGAGCAGAGGCTGTTCCAGAACGCGTCGAGCTTTCCTTTGCATTTTTCCACCTAGGTGCCTTTTTTTTTTCAGAACACCTGAGGTCAGGAAACTGGGAGAGAGCGGTAACCCCTTGTATTCCGCAACACCACAACGCTTATTTCAACCTATCAACAACAACACAACCTCTACTCGCTAATACATGTACAACGACCAATATTTACTGAGGCCGACAGCATGATTTAATTAGAACACCGCTTAAAAAATGATTATATACGATTTGGTTAAGCCATGAACTCATGCACTCAGCCAGACGACAGTTTACAGCTATATCAATGTATAACATTACATATTAATGTAAAGAAAGATGTAAACAAACGTTCCAAAGTCACCAATATTGCTGGATCCACCAGGGTATAAATTTAGAATAAATTGAGATGACATCAGTCAAGTTCCAGCAGTCGCATTTGTTGTTATTGGTATAAATAATTTTATTTCGATGGTAGCCCATATATCGATGTTCAAAATGTTATTGTATTGATATATTGCAATGAAAGAACGCAAGAAAAATGCTGGCTTCGTTTGAAACCTCATCAGCGTATAAAATACTAAGAGCTGGGAATAAAGCAGATAGCAAGTCATTTATAAATAAATTAAATGATAAAACAGAGCCTTGGGGGATGCCAACATTGCGCGATATAAGCCGAGAGGAGAAACCAATGAGATATAAGAATAAAAGCAGCGATTTAATAAAAAATCAACCAACCAATTAAGTGGAGGACCAAATATTTTATAAAAATGAGATAGTTTAAAAAGAGTAATTTGAGAGGCACAGAATCAAATCTTTTGTATAATCAATAAAAAGTGAAACCACAAAATTATTGCTTGACATCTGCGAGGCAATATATTCCAGTAATTAAAAATTAGCAGTATCAGTTGAACGTTTGAGTGAAAAACCGTGTTGAGCAGGGACAATTAGATGATGATTATAAACAAATTGCGAAATACGAAGAAAGTAGAGTTTTTCAAAAATTTTACATGGTATATATTTTACATTAAATGTCATGAGTTTCATAAATTAACATCTATATTTTATGAAGTTTGTAAAAAATATGTTTCAATGTTTTTTGATTAAATAATATATCGAATGATTTTCATAAATTATTTTTTGGGCACAGCATTTATTTTATAAATTTTATAAACTTAGCTTTCATTTATTTATATGGATTATAGCGAGTTTTGTATATAGATACAACACTTTTTTTTTTTTTTTGGTAAAAGTGGTGGTTTTGAAAAGTTTCTTTTCATATTTTTCCTTTGGTAAATAATTGGATCGACCTCATTCACACAGAAGAGACGCTGATGCTTTTGCCGGGATTCCATTTATCTGTCTGAAAAAATCTATCCGTTGCTTTTTTCTTATTTCTTGAGCAGAAAAGGGTGAAGCATAATTGTTACACACGAATACCGAACGAAGTTTATAAGGCATGGTCAAATCGATGTCATGCTAATTTGGAAAGAAGTTTCCAAATTCATTCAGTGTCATTCATATAACGTCTCCTTTTTTAAAATCATTTAGTCGTGACTTTACTATCCTAAGCTACACACATTTCAATAAACATTCCTTTACACAGAGGTCATTAAATAAATTAAAATGGCCAAGGTAATATTTGGAAACTCTTTCTTTTATGTTTACTTAAAAAAATCACGGTGTCGAAGATTACAAGCAATTAGATGAGCTCTCTAATGTCTCCTACTGAATTGTGGAACAGGCCGATGACGTCACATCGCCAGCTTGCTAACAAAATCATGGCGGACGCAGTTTTTCGCTCACTGTCATATTTTGCAGTTTTCATCGCAGATTTTTAAGGAATATAATGATTTTTATAGAAAATTATTAATGAAAGCGTACTATAAACATCATGAACTAACAAAATTTAAATAAAAAAGAGTATGTGATTTTTAGTGGTACTTGTCCTTTAAAATAGATATTTTTTTTTAAATAAATGGTAAAAAAACTCTAAAGGGTTTCAATTGAATCTCTTGAGACCATAAGGGATTACTGGATAAAGGATAGAAAGATAGGGATTCACATGGCCAGTTGTATCAGGGAGAAGCTAAATCGATTCCTCCAATCACAGGAGCCTGCACAGGGATACCTGATAATGTTTATTTTACATCTGGCGCAAAGTAAGGCTGGATCCAGTTTAATAGAAAATGTTCATTATGCTGGAAATGAACTAATTAAAAACTTTAAATACACTGTACATACAAAAAAGTCAAATTTTTTTTTTAAATGTGCTGAAATTCTCCAAATATCTATCTTACTAAAACTCACTGTGAGCACATTTGTATCTCTGCAAACATCAAAAGGTATACTCAAGTTTCATCTAAACATACTGAGTCATTCATTCAAATATCAGTTGTTATTCTGTATGCTTGGTAGCAAATTTTAGCACCACTAAAGCATTCAAGTGAGGCAAAAGAACAAATCAAATGGAACATTCAAGTTTGATAATTTGATAATTGAAATTTACTTGTACAGTAGAGACCCGTTAAGTCACAAATTATGGGAGCCAACATTTTGCCGCTCGTGACGTAACGATTCACGATGTATAGAATTTGCTGCTCCACGACAGATGGCGCCACCTTCAATGGTCAGTATTGTATTCATTTAATCAGATATATAAAATGGCTTACTAAATTTTATAAATTTATGAATATGTAATGAAATTAAATACATATTGCATTTTTTCTGTTTAAAAAAAAAAAAATAAATAAAATCCATGGGTCCAGGCATTGCCTGCAACTTACCATAATTATTCTACTGTAACATGCTTCTTGTATAGTGCGATTCCATTCTTAGAGCCCAAAAAACTCAGTAAAAATGTTATCCTCTTGTATAATGCAATCCCCATTTTTGATTCATCATAAGAAAAATATATGCAAAAATTTAGAGAAAAATCTCTTTAATTTTTACTTTATTAATAAGCATAATCTGGAACTTTACAATTGAAATCTTCAAAGTCTGATTCATTATCTCTTTGTATATAATGTATAATTAAAGTTCTCTGACGTATTTTATATGCTAATTTCATTTGAACTTCATCAGGACAGAATGCAACTTCATTAGATCGAAGCAATTTTGAGAAGTTACTTTCGTATTAGCTTTTGGTGACGGGAAATTCAAATAAAAAGTGATTTATATTATATGTTAAATTTATTTGAAGTTTGTCAGCCTGAAGTTCGTTTGACCCCTCCCCCTCACCCCAACCTCTGCATCGCCAGTCGTTGCAGAAGTATTATTATCCTCTTGTATAATACGGTCCCGCAAATTTAGGTGCTTTTTAAGGCCAAAATTTTCCGCATTATAGTAGAATAATTACGGTAATCAATTCCACGATACAACGAGTCGCGACATTAACAATTCTGAATTAATTTTATCAATGAAATACCTATATTTATAATAGCTTTAGCAAGACTTTCCAATTCCACCAAAGTTAACACGAGTCAAATGCTCTCCCTCCATCTCTTAACTGATCACAGAAAATTTGTTTACTTGTATCACATACAATTTCCTGAATGAAATTCACGTGTGAAAGAATACACTTCTAAAGTTTGTCATAAACACACTGTGTAAGGACAGGGCAATTCTAATTGTACGAAAACCATTTTCCATATTTCTACAATATAACTGTTTATTACAGAACAACATGTAAATTATCAACACATAGGAAAGCTCTCAAAGTTAACCTATATTAACTGTATGTTACATGGCAAATGTCCAGCCAATAATTTAATTCATGACATACATCAGCTAGCATACTCACAATGATGGATTTCAATGGCAGCAGCAATTCACCATTGTAACTCAAGCAAATTTTAACAAAAGTGTGGTTTGCAGACGATGTTGATGACTTGATCTTGGCACATAAGGATTGGATTCTTTGTTGTATTTGTACGATCGGCTGCTGCCAGAAAATCATTAACAGGATCACCAATAAGTACAATGGAATGTTAGAGTTAGATTCCTATTTTGTGGCATGGGTGGGATACAAACAGCAGGGATGGCCAAATGCGATATGCCAGATCACCAATTTGGTATAACAAACAGCATAACAAACCATTCATTTAGTATTACCCTGTAAATACATTTTTCTTTGACAACAAACATATAACATGCTTACCTACTAAGCTTGCTTGTTTCCGGCCCATTTCAGTCAGTGGACAATCCTTGAAAAAATCCTGTGGTCCTCCTCTTCTAATGGGCACAGTTTTTGGCATATTCAAGTCTTGTCGTATGTATTTCCCTATAAGTATTTCAAAAGAAGTTGCATGCTGCTGCTCACTTTCCTTACATTTTTCAAGATATAAAACGTACAGAAAATTACAAATGTCCACCTTCGCTATCAAAGCAATATGGAATCCAGGCTCCAAACGTAAAATCAATTCTTTCCCCATGTCGTACAACGATTAATTTTCGCCGCTCCATGGTCGATGAGCCTTTCTTTGGTTTATGTATCTATGGATAAATGCATATTACTGAAAATTAATAGGCTAGCATAGTTTCTTTTTTTTTAGTCCAACAGTATTATTTAATGGGATGAATACAGAGTGATCCAAAAGTTAGTTCACCCAAATTTATACATATATAAAATGAAAACCATTAAACATACTGACATCATATCTGCATTTGATATTCTTTAATCAATGCGACACGTGACACTGATTGAGCATACAGTAAATGTTCAAAGTGGCCCCCATTCTTCTGCTTGCACAAACGAACGCAATGGCACATATTCTTGGAAACGCATTGCACCACTATTAATCTGGAATGCATTGCGACACATTCAAACAATTCGTAGAAGAGTTAGATGATACTGAATGCAGATAAGATTATTATCAACAGGGCAGAGCTACAGCTCATACAGCCCAAATCTCAATGGAACGAGTGCAATCTGTTTTTGAGGATAAAGTAATTTCGATGGAAATTTGGCCACATCATTCATGGGGCTAGATTTCCCCGGATTATTTCCTGTGGGGCTATTTAAAAGGTCAGGCATATACCAACACTTCACACACTCTAAACGTATTGATAGTAAACATTCGCTCGGAGGTACAAGCCATTCCGGAGGACATGCTGCAACCTGTTTCCAAGAATATGTACTGTCGCGTTCGTTTGTATAAGCTGGAGAATGGGAGCCACATTGAACATTTACTGTAGGCTCAATCAGTGTCGCATTGATTATAGAATATCTACTGCAAATTTGACGCTGGTATGTTTAATGGCTTTCCTTTAATATACAGGTGAGTCAAAAAATGTATACACACTTTGAACTGCCATAGAAAATTTATTTTCCTACCTTCAAGGTTAAATTTCTGGGAAAAAGACAGACCACAGTCCAATTGGAAAATTTGAAAAGAATTGTTAGTGTACTTTCTGGTCAAACTGAATGTTCTAAATGGTTAAAGTAAATATTCAAATTTCTGAGACAAAATACCAGACAGGTGGATAGAAAGCAGGGGACCAATCGAGTTTCCTGCACGCTCTCCAGATTTTATGCCGCTCGATTTTTTCTTATGAGGCAAATTAAAAGATCAGGCGTATCGTCATAAACCACATAACCTGGAAGCACTTTGGGATGAGATTCCAGTGGTGTGTGCAGAAATCCCATTTGACACATTGGTGCGAAGTACGGAATCAGTTGTAGCTCGTACTCAGAAATGTATCAATGCTGAAGGCCACCATTTTGAACATTTACTTTAACCATATGGAACATTCAGTTTGACCAGACAGTACACTTACAATGATTTTCCAATTTTTTCCAATTGGGCAAGTCAAAAATATGTAAGGAAAAGTAAAACAAAGACAAATTCTAAAGCAATCAAGAGAGCACTGAAATATACAGAAGTCATTAAAAAACAGTAAGAGAGAGAGAGAGAGAGAGAGAGAGAGAGAGAATTTCATTTTCGTGTTTATTAACTTTCATAATTTTCATTATGATAGACATTTCAGAAAATGAATCCCTAAATAGCTGTCTGAAAACTAAAAAAATAAAGAGAGAATTTTATTTTATTTCATTAGAGCCATAAATTGGTATATAACAATGTTATGAACTTTTAATCCTGGTTTTCTTTAGAATGAATCATGATGCATCTACAAATATGGCACGTCAAGCTATTTCTGCCATTCTGTTCCACCCTATTGGCTGACCCTTTTATTCAACTAATGGAGCAGAATACATTGTCATGCACTGTTCTACTAGAACAGTCCACCTTGGATAGTAGCCATTATTCTGTTTAATGCTATTTATAGATAAAGTTTCCATTTCCTATGAAATTAATGTAAAATTCAGAAACAGATGCTGTCAAAAGTAATGAACCCCCAGTTATAAACCCCTTAACGCAAGCGAGCAAACTTATCATTGCAGCAGTCAATGTTAAACGTTGTATGGGCTTTCCTGTCGAATGTTTCCTCCAATATTGGATGCAAATTTCTATTTGACAGTCTATTGCCACCACTTCGATGCCTCAATCTCAACAGCATAGTGCAGTACTTTGCATAGAACAATATTCAACAGCACTATTCTTCGTCTTTTCCTCATAGTTGGGCTTTGTGCACGACATCCAAGACAATGTGTTCTGCTCACTGCAGAAGCACATTAGAGTAGACTCCAGTGGTGCTAAGCCAGATGCCACTGGGAAGCCAAGTGGTTTTTAGACAGTGATGAATCCCATCCACTCCTGTCTTGGTGCTCTGATGCAGATAGTTAGGCCCATCGTCATCCCCTTCATGGCTACCATACAAGGTAGACTGTTCCAACAGGTCAATGCATAACCACATACCATCTGTATGGATGCAACTAGACACTAGACCAGTCTCTAATTGAGAATGTATGGGACCACTTGGAGAGATGGATCCATCGCGCGCGTATGTGTGTGTGTGTGTGTGTGTCTGTCTGTCTGTCATATGATACATTAATGATGATGCTTTTTAATGATTTAATAGAATGTTCTTGAAACTGAATTCTACAATTAAAATAATAAAGACATAAAATGCCTCTTAACCAAGATTTAGCTTTCTCTAATTGTTACTGATGAGTGCAGTGTAAAATAACACATTCTAAGATACTGCAAAATCCTGTTCCTGTACCTATTTCTGTAAAAAGCATGGTTTTCTGTTATAAAAATTTAATTGTAATTCTGCTTGTTTCACTTAATTCTTTTGGACTGATTATTTAATTTTACTAATTTCATCTGGTTTCTTTCGTCAGTATCAATTTTCCAAGATTTATTTCAAAGAAGAATTTCATAAATCTACTAGGGAGTGGGTCAAATGGGCAAAGTTACACGGGCTAAAATTCAGAGAGTTAGTTTTAAATTTTATTTTCATAAAAAATATTTTTTAAAAATGTGAACTTTCTCAAAAATGAAAAGCATAGATAATACAAAATGTCACCTTAACAGCTGATGTAGTATAGGAAGAAGTATTTAATGACCTCTATTAACTTTAAGAATGATATTTACACGAGTATATAAGAATTAAGTTTAAAGTCATGTTGAAATTTCTGTTGTGCTCTTTGCAATTTTCTCTCTACAAGAGTGCACATGCTTTATCCTTCTGCTACGTAGAAAAATGCACATGCTTTTGATTATTATAGAAAAATTCTCTTAGTATTAATAAAAAAAGCTTTTTTAAACTGAATAATTTAGTTTTTATATTATCTAAATATTTTGTGAGCACTGAAACTACTACAGTGACCATCATATAAACAGAATAGCTTCAAACCATTCTACTTACATACTTTAGCACTTTCAAATTTTCAGAATTTTATTAAAAACGCAAATAAGTACTAAGTGCATAATAAAAAAAACTCATTTTATGTATTTTATAATACAAAAGCATGTATAAAATGTTTGCTGAATGGACAGATATGTAAACAGCAACGTGGGAATGTGTGCTGAGAGACATGCCGAGAAGCATACCTAGAATCAAACACAGTAAACTGAAGCAGATGTGTGAGATTTATAACTCAACAATAGTTGTATACGTAATGATGTAATAATGTAATTACTAAGACATAATTATTAGCCCGCATGATATTCGATTGTTAGCTCTTAAGGAGAAAGGTTGTCATCCCAACGATAAGTAAAAAATGACTTATGCCTTCTTCATGTTTATTTCGACAACTCATTATGAATTTTTAAGAAGAATTCCAACAAGAAATGCCTGCTGTGGCCAGTAAAACATAATGCATTTGAAAAATTGGGTCATGGTGCACATGGAGCAACACGTGAACATGAAATTTTGTTACAAATTGGAGGAAACCGCTACGGAAACTTCTGGAACCTTGGTGCAAGTGCACGGAACAGAAGTTTGACCAAAGTTGTACAGGGCAGTAGTCGTTATTGCACGACAATGTCCACCTGTGCACTGCAATCTGTGTGCGTAATTGTTCTCGAACATCCACACTACTCCCCAGATCTGGTGCCTGCAGATTGCCCTCAAGGGAGTCCAGAAAGTCGCACATTTTGCAGACATACCAAACATTTAAGCGTTCACTTCAGTAGCTTTATAAACGTATAAGTGTAATGTGGCCAATGGCGATATCTTGAAGGTCAATAAAAGAAATTTGATTGTATCTTTTGTTTTTTTTATTTTCTGATACCGTACATTCGAACATTTTAGACACACCTTGTATTTCATACACAGTGAAACCTCTGTAAAGGGAACACTCTAATAGGACAGCCTGTATAAATGGACCAGTTAACTTTCCCCCTTATTAATGGAACTTCTAAGTAAACCATCTCTGTAATAGGACCACTTCCATAATAGGACCAGATTTTATATCCCCATTGGTGTCCGATTACAGAGGGTTGACTGTATTTTGATTATGCATTTGTTTGATTTTTTTTTTTAATTTTTGCAATTTTAAATGAAAAGATTAAGAAGTAGTGGATGGTTTTCCAAAATGAAGGCTACCTTTGCATTTTCAGTTTTAACTAAAAGCAGCAAGCAAAATTTTCCCTGAATCTTGAATTATAGTAAGCGTGCAATTTAATTCTTAAGGATTTTCACGATTTTAATTTTATTTATTTTTCAGAAGCCATGTTACATATCTATTCAAAATACTTTCCATCAGCTGCCATCATTCAGGTAACATCTGGATTCCATGGCGGAACAACAATTCATTCTTCGACTTAATGAAGTTGGTGATCCAATTTTGCACTTCATTTAGATGATGGATACCTACCATATAATTCTACATCAACTGGAACAAGTGGTAGTCTGTACTAAGTGTATGCCAGGTGGGGTAGGATTACCAAACGAGCTTAAGGACAAGCATTGTCAGGCAGCAGGACCACTCAAAAGAGTGACCCACTGGCCATTTTTCCTCAATTGCAAAACTGACCAATCCAGATACATTGCAGAACCTTCTTGCTGTGAATGTTGCATTTGGGCTGCAAGAACGGTGGTTTGGCAGGGTTAACCTATGATATTTGGATTTGAGTTATTGTACCAGATCCATTTTTCATCACCAGTTATATTCTTGTACAGAAAAGGCTTCTTCTACTTCCTGGTGACCAGTTGAAAACATGTGTCGCACTGCTCTATCTGATTGTCCAATGGCTTGGCGAGTTACTTCAAACCTCTCTGCAGGTTACTTTTGAGTCTGGTTGTGTCTTTGAGAAGAAGACCGATTCAAGATCTGCATCTGAAAACTTATTCACTTCGCCCAGATACTTTTCATTGTTCAAGTTGAAATTGCCGGTCTTGAACTATTTGAATCAAAGTTAATGTGGTCTTTCAGTGCCTCTTCGTATTTTGCAAAAGATCCTGGACATTTCAGAAACAGAAATCTTCTGGTGAAATAATGAGCACCTTGTGGGGCTCCATTTCTAAGCAACATAACTCGTGAATTATTGAAACTAAATTTTTGAAATTATGTATAAATAAAGATCCTGTAAAACTGGTTAAAGTCCAACAGCTGATTTATGATTTATGGCCTCCCAAAGATAACTGGAAGGCAATGGCAAACAACCTATGTAAATAACTGCCGAATATACTGGACCTATCTAAGGATAGAGCACTCACTATACTATAAAGATAACCCGACAGATTTAAGTTGCACACAAAATAGTTATGAAAGGCAAATAAATAAATAAATACAACTAAACGAAAATCAAATCTAATAGCCTTCTGTGAAGAGTAATACTATGATTCAATATTTACATATAAAGCTGCAAGCCTAATTAAAAAAAAAATACAACTTTAAAATGCAACAGAAAGAAGTGGGACAGAGATTATTACACAACAGTGTTGCAGTTATACGGATAAGAATTGAAATTTAATTAATAGCTGATTTAAAAAAACTATCGAAATCATATTAAATGAGAAATGAAGAAATATAGCAAAAAGCTCATTTATTATGCAAAATCTAATACTGAAGAAACCAAAGCCTAAGCAATAGATCTTGAAACAAACTTTTCATGACATAAAACAAAATTATAAAAAAGAAATTCCTTCTTTCTAAATTCTTGTACGATTCAAAAAATTAGAAAAAAAGAAAATGCAACAATGCATAACATTAACCTTAGCATATAAAGCCTCTACATTTTCATATATTGAACTTCTATTACTTGCAACACTATCTTCTAGATCTCGCAAAACTGAATCATTTCTTGTTGTGATGTCATGCTGAAGTAACCTACTGTTAGGTTTATCCTCCTCCAAGGATGTTGTGCAAAGCAAATCTTCAAGAGTCTTGTGCTTTGACAAAGGAATTAATCTGCAAAGCAATTGAATAAAAGAAGAATGAGAATATATACCACTTTCCTAAGAGTATAAGTTTATTACAGACTGGTCGATAATTTCATTTCAAGTATGAAGGATTTTACGTGATTTTTAGGAACATTACAAACACCAATTTCACAATAAACTAAAATATCATTTCATAGTTCATTAGTGATGTTTTTAATTTGAAATTTTCAAAATCAATTTTTTATTGGAAAAAAAATTATGAAATTCATTCTGTTCATATTTGTAAACGGGAAATCACTTGTAGTTATGTATTGGAGAGAAACTACATGTATAAGTATAAATGGAAATTGAAAGTTAAATAAATCCAGGAATATTTAAAATATATGCTGTCCGGAATATTTTGATGACTTGAGCATTTTAAAACTCTAATGTTGAATTTTTTTTCTTTTTTATTAATTAATTAATTCTGAAGGTAACTGTAATGACATTTGACATTCGGAGCCCTTGGCATGCCAGATGATTTAAGACAGATTTGAAAAATTATTTTGTGCCTGTTTCTATAATTCATTTCTGATTAGGCAAGGAAGCAAGTTGCTCTTTGAAGCCAATGGTAATAACCTCCAATTCTTTACATAAGAGAAAGTGATAACCTTTAATCCACAAAAGAATTCGATATTTCTGTTTTGTCTTTGTGGGTAGAGGTCATCACTTTATATTTACTTCAATTCTACAGTATTTCTTTATTATTGTTTGGCAGTGGTTGCATTCATTAATGTTCGGTTTGTATGCAGCTGCTAGGCTACAAAAAATCTTTTAAGTTTGGAGCTCTTGATAATTGCCATGGTGCTTATGTTGCATCCAGAGAAATCTTGGAATTTGTTACAAATGTTTTCAGGACAATTCCATGTAATTCTACATGGGTGTCCGTAAATTAAGAGATTTTCGAGAATAAACTGTTCTGGTTGTCTGGTCAGAATCAAACATGGTAGGGGGTGAAAAAAGGTCTTCCCGATACCATCCCAACACCAAAAATAACAATGTTATGTATAATTTTTTTGTGTAGTGGCATTTCGGGTCACTGAAATTGCACCATCTCTGTGACACTCCGGGTCACTGATTGAATGTCAGTTGAGAGACAAGGCCCATTGTATCCATGCAGACTTGCAAACAATAAGCAGAGTGATAGTCAGAAAATGTAAAGCCAAAACTACAAACCCAACAAAATTATTTTAATTTTACAAATGTACATTTTGACGAAAAAGTCATCTTCAGTGTGATGCCAAAGTTACAAAGTTACCTAAATCAATTTTGGTTATTAATTAAAAATAATTTTGTAGAATTTGTATTTTGGCTTCTATATTTTCTCACCATTTCTAGATTTCCACAGTTTCTTGGTTCACTTGGAATATATTATTGCAGAGTGACAGGATGTCTTGAGGATGTCGTAAGTGCAAGTGTCCCAAACACTGAACATGTCTTGCCTATGGAGAAAATTCTAGCAGGATGGAAATATTTGCTGGTCTACAAGTCACACACCCCAGCAAGAATGCTATCTGGCACTAAGGGCCAGATGAAACCGACGAAGCCGGCCAACAATCTTGTCAAGGAGCTGGTGGAGCAAGACAGATCACTGTATCAAGACAAACGGCATAAAGGCAACTCCATGCTGTTTGGTTGGTTTGGTTTGTTTGGTATTAACGTCCTTTTCAACTGCTATGGTCCTTTCAGGATGGCATTATAGGGGCCGCAAATTTTGCCTCACAAGGGTTCTTTAACGTGCAGCCGGCAAACGACTACACAGGACCAATGGCTTTACTTCCCTTCCGAAGGAAGTGCGTGATCTCAGGATTTCCCCCTGAAAAATCCTCTTCGTCCTCGGCTGGGATCAAACCCGCGTACTCGGGCATCAGAGGCGATCATGCAACTGCTGAGCCACCGAGGCTGATAACTCCATGCTGTTGGTCTCTATGCCACCGAGACCCATGAGATCCATCTCTTTGAGCCAAGCCCGCTGAAGGGGATCTTTTTGTGGTGCACCAAAATATGCATATATTCCAGAGAACATATTCTTAAATCAGACTTAGTTCATGTATTACAAATGAGGAAAAACAATACAAGTATACAGCAATAATGTACTATTTATGATTTGTAACAAATATCTAAATGACTATCATTCAAAATTAGATCAGAATGATAATAATAATACAATATAAAAATTCTTTATAATCTGTGAAAGAACAGTATTAAATAATTTTGTAAAAAAAAAAAATAGCATTACTTGTGAAGTGTCCAAACATCTGATTCAGCTGTTTTCTCGATATAGGTCTTAGGTAAATAGCCTGCGCAACCTGTCAACCAGGAAGTACCTTCTATCCAACAGTCAGGTGAGTTTAATTCTTCACCATTAACATAAACATAATCACCTATTAATAGTTCAATTTCATCAGCTTCTTCAGGGATGTGAGAATAAATCACTTTATGAACCTACAAAAGGGAAATTTCCTTCTGTTAAACAGCATCACTCCCATAAAACACACACTCATACACACATACACAATCTCAAACATTTTACAGTTTTGAACTCTAAATTTTTACTATTTGTTTAGCACAACAGCAATTTATCAACATTTCTATATAATTTATAAAGATGGTAAAATATTCTTGGAGATAATCTCGATTAACCTGCTTACCAAATTTGATTAGAAATTGTTCTGATTGATACATTTATTATTATTATTATTATTATTATTATTATTATTATTATTATTATTATTATTATTTAATTTCAAGCCAAAAACCATAATCATGACAAATTTTATAATTACATTTTCAAATGAAAAACTATTCGTTAATAATCACAGATTCAGAATCATTATATTATATACTTAAATCAATAAATTACTCTGTAATTATTAAATTTCATTATATTATCATTCTCAAATTCAATTTTTTTATTATTATGTTTTCTAATTTAAAAAGCATTTATTTGGAAACTAAGCTTCTACTTCAAAATTTATGGAGCAAAATGGTAAAGAGCTAAAATATATCTAGGAGTAAATATAAGGGTACGGTAAATTATGGCTACTTCATTGCCACTTTGGCATAGCCATAAAGAACGAGTTTGAAATTTAAAGTGAATTCTTACAGAGAATATTCATAAAAACAGAGTATCAAACTAGAAAAGCTGGATGAAAGAATAGCAACTTTCTTCATTTTAACTCAATTTGGCAACTAGCCATTTCATCATAGTGTTATTTTCAGATTATTTGTCAAGGTTAGCATAAGGTTACCATTACAATTTCTTTCTTTTTTTTTTTTTAATTTAAATAAAGGTATTGAAAGCAAATAATATGTAAAATGCTATAGAGCATTCAACTTTCTTTAGTATCTTTACAACTAGGACAAAAACACTTAACAAAGTGGGTATTTTTTATTTATAAATTTATGCACTAAAAAGTAGAGTTATAAAATATTAATAACAAAATTTTGAGTTAATGACTTCTAATCTAAAAAAGCTCATCCCAGAAGTTTATAGATAAAAAAAAACAATAACCAAAATACTGACTACTGTAGTTATTTCATCTTACAAGAATTTAATGGAGCAAATCATTTTCATACTACCCCATTATTATGAAATTACAATGTCTATTTGCAGATTTAAAATTTGTTCCATTAAATTCTGTAGCACATTACAGGGTTCTTCTTTTCGTGTATTTGTTCTAACAGATAAAAATGTGGAGAATGATGATCATGATTCCTGGATACAATGATATTAAATCTAAATGGATTTCTAAAGATTAATTTTATCACTTTAAAAATTATCTAATCATTTATCTTAAAAGTTAATGCAAAGCAGCATAAAATAATGTTGATAAGGAATGCAGTGAGTTCCACAATAATATTCAACCTAATAATAAACATAAAATTTTTCTAATAGAAAAAGATTAAAGCCCAATTCCCACATGCATAAAACCAACAGCAGAAACACAAATCAGAAAAATTTATCGACTTCAGTTCCTGCTATTGTCTTTTTGCCGGACAGAAAACTCCTGCTTTATCAAGTTGAGTTGAGTCATACAAAGATAAAGAATTTTTTGTCGGGCAGAAAGATAAAATAGGAAGTGACATCATAAAATTTTTCTGTTTGTGTTTCTGCTGTTGTTTTACGCATATGGGAACCACACTTTATTTAATATTCAAAAGATTTGAAAAATCCTTTCAAGAGAATCAAATCATTACATTACTGATACTGTATATACAGGTGTCCCAAAGTCCAGTCTCATAAGAAATACTGCAAATCAAGAATGCAGAGAGAGAGGAATAATTATAACTTACCAATATTATAGACTTCGTTTCAAATTTTTGGGCATTAGAAATTTTGGAGTAACCTTTTTTATTTAAGAATTTCTTCCAAATTTATACAAATATTTTCCAATGCCAAAATTTATAATAAAGTATACACGGCTTAAAAATCACATAATGATATCTTGTAGCAGTCTGTTTTGAATTTTTAAACTATAACTAATGTAATTATTTAGAGCAGCTGTTCACAACCAGCAGCATGCATACCACTGGTAGTACTTGGAAAGGGTCTTTGGCAATGTTTTGTTAGTTATTTTAATTGAGTGGTACGCGATTGTTAAACATTTTGTTTTAGTAGTACGCAGTTCTGAAAAGGTTGAGAACCAACTGATTTAGAGGATCAAATGCATAAACCAATTAGAATTATTGGGTGGATCAAAATTCATTGCATTTTTTCCACAAAAAAAATAAATAAATAAAAAAAAAATTAAAAAAATTAAAAATTAAAAGCAGCATACATTAATCAATAATACAGTGTCCTTGTTATTTGATATCTTCTGCTATCTTACAGGAAATTTCATGATCCTGTTATTGAAAAACTTTCTGTATTAATGATGAGCTGAACAATCTGTCTTTCGATGGCATCATCTGAAACGAATGTTTTTTCACTCAAGGAGTTTTGGAAGTACCTAAACAAATGTAAAGATAATGAGCTAAACAATCTGTCTTTCGATGGCATCATGTTTTTTCACTCATCATTATGTAAAGTACCTGAAAAATAGTCGACAGTCTCCCGGCTGTTATCTCGGAGCAATGCCTCCGAGAAGCCCCACCAGTGCACTCGCTATGCGCTTGGGGAAATGGTCGGGGGCAGCGCATGCCTTTACCCAGGAGGAGAAACTGGTAAAGCGACAACGGAATCGGGTGCTGTCAATCGGCACTTGGAACGTATTCTCCATGACAGGAAAGGAATCAGAGTTAGTGGAGGAAGCCAAACGGTATCGACTGGATATCATAGGTATTACCTCTACGAAACGTCCGGGTTCTGGAACTGTGGACTTAGAAGGAGGGTGGAAGCTTTTCTACTCTGGTGTCAACCCTAACATGACTGCCCAGGCGGGAGTGGGGATACTCACAAGTCCCCGGCTGGCAGATTATGTTGCAGATTGGACCCCCTTAGGTGGAAGACTGTGTCTCCTGAGGCTTCAGATAGGGAAACGGTCTCTCTCTCTATTCGTTGCATATGCTCCGAATGCAGTCACAGAGTACCCACTTTTTCTAGATGAAGTTGATGCTGCTCTTAGCAGGAGAGGGAGTGCAGATTCTGTCATCCTGATGGGCGACTTCAATGCACACGTAGGGGCTGATGACCAAACGTGGAGGGGCGTGATTGGGAGGAATGGTGACCCCGATTTAAATGCGAATGGGAGGTGCTTGTTGGATCTCTGTTGCAACAATGGACTTTCCATCACAAACACCTTCTTCCAGCACAGGGATGTCCATAAGTATACCTGGTACAGGGATGCAATGGACCAGAAGTCACTGATTGATTTTGTAATTGTTTCAGCTGACTTATTCCGATCAGTGTTGGATTCTCGTGTGAGAAGAGGGACAGAACTATCAACTGATCACCACCTTGTTGTCTGCACTTTGCGGTTCTCTGAATCCATGCCAACCAAGCGAAATACTAGGTTCAGACAAACTTGGCGCATCAAATGGGAGGCACTGGAGGATAGAGCTGTGAGGAAGACCTTTGCAGATAGCATATCTTCAAGTTTCAAAGAACTACCCAGTGATCGTGGTACTGTTGAAGAGGAGTGGCAGTTGTTTAAAACTGCTGTGATTACTTCGGCTGCTTTGTGCTGTGGTCGTAAGCGGCTGAGTGTGGCGCAGGGCGGTGAGAAAAGGACTGCATGGTGGAACGGTGAAGTCCAAGAAGCTGTCAAGGCAAAGAAGGAAGCTTATTTGCTATGGCTTGCAAATAAGTCAACTTCGAGTCGAGTGCGGTACACTGAGGCGCGAAAAGCAGCAGCAAAGACAGTATCAACAGCTAAAGCCAAGGCCTGGGAGAAGTTCGGGGAGAAATTGGAGGCAGACTATGGTTCGGCAAGCAAGGTGTTCTGGCAGACCGTGTGCCGCCTCCGTGGAAAGAAGTCTCTTTCATCACAAACTATTAAGAGTTCAGAGGGGAGGCTTCTGAAAACGGAGGAGAGCGTATTGCATAGGTGGAAGGAATACTTTGCATCTCTTCTTAATCCGGTGACAACAACAACTGAGGCATACGAGGTGCACCTTGGAGCGGAGAATAGTCACGGTAGTATCACTGAAACAGAAGTCAGATGGGCAATTAAGTCCCTGAAGACTGGCAAAGCTGCAGGTGATGATGAAATCCGGTCCGAGATGTTAAAGGCCTTAAATCAGGATGGTATCCTGTGGCTGACTCGAGTGTGTCAGGTTGCTTGGATATCTGGACAGGCCCCTAAGCAATGGCAGACAGGAATTGTGATCCCTATCTTCAAAAAGGGAGATCAGAGAGATTGCAACAACTATCGAGGCATCTCTTTGCTCAGCATTCCTGGGAAAGTGTACGCTAAGTGTCTGGAGAAGAGAAGTCGGGAAATAGTCGACTCCAAACTGTCGGGGGAGCAGTGTGGTTTCCGACCTGGCCGAAGCACGACGGATCACATCTTTGCTCTAAGGCAAATCTTTGAGAAATCCTGGGAGTATGCAAAAGAGGTTTACGCTTGCTTTGTGGACCTCGAAAAAGCATATGACAGGGTTCCTCGGGAGAAGCTCTGGCAAGTGTTGCAAGAGTATGGAGTGGATGGGCAATTGCTGGTTGCTATCATGTCTCTGTACGAAAGCTCTGAGATGTGTGTCCGGATAAATGGCATTAAGTCAAGACCGTTCACCGTGGGTGTTGGACTCCGCCAAGAGTGCGTACTGTCGCCCATCTTGTTCATTGTCTTTATGGACTGGATAGACAGGGGCAGCCGAGGTGATGAGCGTGTTTGTGTGGGCGACTACCTGGTGGAGAGGTTGCTCTTTGCGGACGACCTTGTCCTGCTTGGGTCTTCTCGCACGAACCTTCAGCATGCACTAGACCGGTTTGCAGCCAAATGTGAAGAAGCTGGGATGAAGATCAGTGTGGCTAAAACCGAAGTTCTGGTTCTTTCAAGACAGCCTGCTCAGTGCGCTCTCCATGTTAGGGGAGCCTCATTGAGACAGGTGGAGAAGTTCAAGTATCTCGGGATTGCATTCACGAGTGATGGACGGCAAGAGAAAGAATTGGATGCTCGGATCGGTGCAGCAAGCTGTGTCAGACGTGAACTGTGGCGATCCGTGGTAACGAAACGAGAGCTGGGTAACAAAGCCAAGCTCTCCGTCTTCAAATCTATCTTTGTCCCCATTCTCACCTATGGTCATGAGGCTTGGGTAATGACCGAAAGAGTGCGATCGCGGGTACAAGCGGCCGAAATGAGATTCCTGAGAGGTGTGGCAGGTGTTACCCTACTAGATAGAGTGTACAGCAGCACAATAAGGGAATCTTTAGGTGTTGAGCCGCTACTTCTCCGCATTGAGAGATCTCAGTTGCGCTGGTATGGCCACGTGATACGGATGCCGCAAACTAGTCTTCCTAGGCAGTTGTTATTTTCCAAGCCGGTGGGTAAGAGACCAAGGGGTCGGCCTAGAACCAGGTGGCTAGACTACATGGAGAATCTGGGTTCGAGTCGCTTGGATATTACCAGGGAGGAGATGCGCCTGATGGCGGAAGATCGCGATCGCTGGAGATCCTCCATAGGGCTGCTGCCCCCGCGACCCTAACGGATAAGCGGGTTTGAAAAGTAAGTAAGTAAGTAAGTAATGATATACTGAAGATATATTTCAAACAAATCATGAATACAAAGAGAAAAGGGAACGAAAAATTCCACGACCTGGACTCGAACCAGGGACCTTGCCTATTGCTGGCAAAACTCTAACCAATTGAGCTATCATGGACAATGAACTGCCAAGCTGTTACAATGTGTCCAAATGTACTTCCTTGAAGTCACAAATTAGCTCCATTGGCAGAACACCCCGATTCAAAGATCGGGGATTTTCCTTACCCTTAACCCATCAAATAAATTGATGAAAATTCAACTCAAAGATAATAATATACTGAATATATACTTCAAACAAATCGTGAATACAATGGAAGTTTGATGGAACACGGTCTGGTGAATAGGGTGGGCAAGGTAATTTTCCATGAGTCATCAACCTTCTGTGTGGTCACACATTGTCATGACACAAGACCACTCCTTTCCGATTTTTTAATATCTGCCCATTTTTCTACTTCAGCTTCATTCAATTTGGTAATTTGGTGACAGACAACCAAATATATCATAGTATTCCTTGGTAAGACCTAGAAAAATCACACTCTTTCAATCTCGCCACATTGAGAGCTTCAGAGTGAAAGCAGTAATCACCAGAATGGAAATAAGCAAATTAATATTAACAATGGTGTTTTCTAAGGGCTTTGTGTCCAAACATTATACATAACTGTCAATACTTTCATCAATAATTATATATAAGCCTACACATTATTTCTTTTTTTGGAAGTAATAAAGTAAAACATGGTGAAAATGTTGTAGTGAATCTCTGTTATAAAAAGAATTGTTGATCAATTCAACCATTTTTACCTTAATGGAAGCTAGACCTGCTAACTGTCAAATGCATATGGGTGCATAATTAGACTTTTTTTTTTAACAATAATAGATATGTGTCTAATACTTATCTCCGAAATGTTTTTAAATGTGAGAAATTAATTAACAGACGAATTATACTTGATCTCTGTTACCTTTTTAAATTATACCGCAATATAATTAATTCTTCAAAATTTCTAAATTCAGTTAATCTACGTGTACCTATGTTAAATTCTAGAAACAATGATATATTTTATTTACCTTTGCCAAAAAAAATATTATAAGCAATCTCCCGTTTTACAGGATGTTTAAATTTTGTAACATCATGTCTGATAAAACTGATCTAAATTTTATGAGTTATAATCAATATAAACAAACTATTATTAAAAATAAAACACTTATCTTATGATTCTTTACCTAGATTTGCTGATTAATATTTCTATGTTTATTTTTTTATTACTGTACAATATATAATTTTTATTGATTTAAATTTTTTAAAATTATAATCACTACGTTAAAAACGACTTTGAACTATTATATTTATCTTATAATTACTTTCCTTGTCTATATTTAATAATGCTATATTTATTCTTTTTATATTGTATCATTATATTATTTTTATTATTGTAAGCTGTTATTGGGCTGTTATAGCCCGTTGCTTGCAAAGTAACAAATAAACAAAATAAACAAAAATAAACAAAATAATCTATGGCAGAATTCAATACATCAAATTTATAACTAAACAATCTACAGGAAAATAAATGCAATGACTTTTTGAACAACCCAATAGTTTGTATATTTCCAGTTATGTATTCTAAAGCCTCTATAAACTTCATAAAGAAGGGTAATTCCAAGATCTGTTCATTGATTAAATAGCTATGTTGTTGTCGTTAGATGGTAACAGTGGATTAAACAATGATTGCTAGATACTTTTTGTAAAACTAATCAAGTGCATTTCTTATCAGGGAATGGTTGAAAATGATTTGATGGATTTTGAATGTGGAATGATCATGAGTGCTTGAAACCAAAATTAAAATACAATCAAATAAAATTATGAGGGGCATTCTTAAGGTACATACATTTGGGTAGAACAATTTTAAATACCTGCATGCACATTTACTGCCACATCAGCATTTATCTGGTTTCTTGTGCATGTAAATGTTTTCCACCTCAGTTAAGAAAAAATTTGTCCTAAGAAGCATCATGACTAAGCCTGTTTACTGTCAACCAACATCAAAATTTACCTGAGGCAATAATCTACTTCTTTTGTTAAAGCATACATATTGCACAAGGAAAATACTGGTTAAACCTGATCTACCAGGTAAAAGAGACAATATCAACAAAGAAAGGTTTCTTTTATTATGATTCTCTTGTATAATTTGGCTATTTTTTCTTCTACTGTTTTGTGTTATATGCCTTATTTTTAGTAAAAGCTTGTAATTTTTTATTGATAAATTTTTTATATATATATTTTTTAATTTTTAGAATTTTATTTTAGTATTTTAATGGAAATACTTTAATGTTTTTTTTTAATATTTTAATGTAAAATTTTAAAGGTAATTTTTAATTTTATTTTATAGGGAAATTTTATATGTTTATTTTTAATATTTGTTTTGAAGTAATATTTGCCAATTTAATTTTAAGAATAAAATAATAAAACTTTTGTTATTAAAATAATAGAAATTTGCAACAAGATTTAAAAATAGATTATTAAACAATTACCATGAAAAGATGAAGTTTAATGCATTAAAAGTTTGTCAATAAAATGTTAAAAATTTGCACTAATAAATAATGCATTTAACACAAAATAATCCAATATAAAATAGTAACATGATATAAAAGTTGAAAACGAAAGCATCTCTTTTACTTTCCACCAGTGTAAAAAATCGTTTGTTTCAGGTTTTGAAATTTACTGGAACTACTTACTGCTGTAAAGCAGTTATTGCCTCAGGTAAACCGAGGTCAGTTGGCGGTAAACAGACTTTACAGTTAGAGAGAGAGAGTCAAATTGAGAGTTATATATTTTTTGCATTTGTATGAGAAACTGGCAAAAATAAATCCATGAGGAAATAATGGAAGTGCTTGGAGATAATTCACCAGTGCACATGACTTTGAAAAAAGTAGCAGGAATATTCCAGCCAACCAAATAGTGCAGTGATGCAGTCACACTTTCTCCATTTACAGTTCCTGTTCCTGATTAGACCTTAATTTTGTCCTACTTGTTTAGATTTTTTGTTTTCAGTTACTTATCCAGATTAGCTCTGGATGCTGTATAAATCAGAACATATTAGCCTCATTAGTCTTTTTGTTAATGCTTTTCCAGAATTTATTTTTTTATTCACTGCTATTTCATCAATCATTTCCTCCAGCTTTGTACCTAAACACGAAAAGGATCAAAGTAGTGATACAGAAACTATTTTATTTGTCGATGCATTTCGGTATTACACCATTTTCAAGGCTAACTATAAATACTTACAAGCAAAGAATTGATAAACAACAGAATATATATGAGACGGGAGTAAAGCCTGTTTCACTATTGTAAATCACCCGCATTAGCCCTAGCAGATCTGCCAAGGAAGCCTATACTAGTGTTTCCGCTCGCGAAGCAGGCGATTTAACAACTTTCAGTTTCCATTTCACAACTAAACCCACGGCTGCATTAACTGTCTTTGGGTTGGTTCATTCCCAAACGAGATCGACATCACACAAAATGGCACCTCACAGCAACCTTCGTCACATTCACAGACAAAGGCTCTTTTTGACAACAATATTTTTTAAATTACATCTCCAAATGCCAACTTCACATCGACAGTGTGTTCACCCAATACGACAACAAAGATGCGCTGAAACCTGACGTTTTCTGATTGGTTGAAGCAGTTGTGGATCCACTAAATTTCAGAACCACCTTGAATTGAAAATTCCGTCCACAAAGCAGTTGCGGAGAGCAATGCGGGCAAATTTCGCTAATTGTGAAATGGCAGTCCGTGGGGAAAATTTTCGCCTGGTGTTGCAAGCTCCACATCTGCCTGTTTACCATCTGCACACTGTAATTGTGAAACAGGCTTAAGGTGTCTACCAATCAGGGTATGTGAAGCAACTGATTGGCAGATTATAGACACGATCAAAAGGAAGAAAAGATGGCCTACGTAAAAGGCGGATCTAATAGAATTCCATTTCTGGTCTCTGCCAACTTGGAACTCGATGAGGAGATCCAGAATGGAATCTCTTTCAATCGAAGTTTGATTGTTTAGCAATCTCCCTTGTTCACTATGTCAGTGCCTTCTTATCTCAGTCTCTTCGTGCATGGTTATCTTCTCTGCTAATACCTTTCCAAACAATCTTCATGCGTTCTTTGATTTGTAGCATCCTGAGTTTCTCTTTAATCAGATGGTCTGCATAAGCAGACTTTGTCATTATTCACCCATCACCTCCCTATTCTCTGTATCTCTCAATAAATGATCGTCTTGTAGATCCCAGATAGTATGCCACTCAATATGGACAAACTTAATTTGTAAATGCCACATTGTTTGTAATCATTCTCCTTATTATCACGTGTCTTCAAGATCAAAACAAAGCAACTATTACCTTTTTTCTGTATGCGATCCCGAAGCCTTGTTCATGCAAAACATTAGAGATTTTGTCGAAGCTGGGATTGAGATTACATTAATATAACATGGCCACTCTTCTTTATATTTCCAACATGCTCTTGGAGGATGAAGGATTATTTTACGTTACTGAAAACTGAATTGGTAATATTGCCCGGGAAATTGTTGAGTTTGGCCAATTCTATCTACTTCTTCGCTTCCTCACCGATAGGATATGTCAACACCCGATAGAAGGCATGACTTATGGCAGCTATTCTGTATTGCATGAGATGATTGGAGCCAAATGGCTATGATGAAAGCTTTTTTTATGGACATGAAAGTAGAGTTTTTGCAGGGTCCTATATCTGGTGATGCGAATGTCCAGAAAGCTGATGCTGCTGAAGTCCTCTTCTTTCTCCAGTGTATATCTTATGGAACTGTGAAAGTTGTTGAATGCAGAAAGAATTTCAGAATCTGAACATAATCTACCACTGTAAATGATGGTGTCGTCGACATAGCTATATACAATATGATTTTTTTTTTCATGAATCAAGTTCTAGACATGGGCTTTATCAATGGACTGCAAAAAAAAATTCAGATAATATTGAGCTGATGGGATTGTGTAACACTCGTTGTTGAAGCAGAAATATTCTATCGAGGTATAAAGAGAAGAAGGTTTCGTAGTCCAATCTTTCAACAGCATCTGTGTTCCTCTCTTCCTTTTAAATAGATACATTAGTGTACAAATTCACTGTCTAGTGAAATTAATTAAAGAGACTATTGAAATTATTGACAGTCCCATGGAAGATAGGAACGCACATACTACAGAAAGATCGGACCTACAAAGACTTCTACACCTTTGGATCTCTGAAACCAATCATTGGGGAAATGAAAAAAGGAAACATTCGTATCTTTTATATTGTATGGTATATTTTGTATTGGGAATAGCACATGTCATTTTTATATGAAAAGTAAATATTTCTCATAACAGTTTTAAATTTTGGTGCTTGTGACATCATAAGACTGAAAATATGCCAATTATTAACAACAGATGGGAGTGACAGTTGGCTTTTATGGCAGATGGTGCTAACCGTATTCCATATATCTTGGCTTGTTCACAGAACTATACAAACTAAAAAGATCTAGGCGGCATTCAACAGTAGAACCTGTTTTATTTGGTGGAACAAATGGAGTTTATAAAAACACTGAGAACCAGTTCACTTGATGAGTTGCTTCTCGCAGACATCGTGGTTTTTTGTCTGCCCAATGATGATGGTTGTGCCTGTTGATAACTCCATCCCTGGTGAACTGGGCTTCATCTGTCCACAACACCTCATGAATGAAGTTTGGATTGTCATCCAGGCAGGTATGTAACCAGTTGCAGAAGGCGGCCCTAGCAACATAATCCAATGGCAATAACTCCTGGTGACAATGAATATGGTATGGGTGAAAATGATGTGCGTGTAGAATGTCGAGAACAGTTCTCTGATGGCACCCAACATCTGCAGCAATTGCTCTGCTGCTTGTGTGGGGATTTGCAGCAACTGCAGCCAGAACTAGTGTTGTTGTATCCTCGTCGCCTTGTGCTCTTGGTCGTCCTCGTTCTGCATTAACATTCTCTGTAGCCTCGAATCTTTGAATAATGTGACGCATTGTTTGGCGAGATGGATGGCGTTCGTTAGGGTATCTGTCTCGATACAATCTAACAGAAGATCATGTTGACCATTTCCGGAACAGTGTAGCTTGCCATCCTGTAATCGTTCTGTCTTCTGTGTGCTGAAACATGCCTTTTATTTGCTTTTCCGCATGAAAGTGAAGTGAGTATGGTAATTTATGTTAATTTTTTGATTTGCATGCTTTACATGGTGGAAATATCAACATTCAGTTTTCATTGTAAGCTACAAACAGTTCACCATGTGATTGTGGGTGATTGGTTGGTCCGATTTGGATGATTTTTTTTTTTGTTTTGTTTGTTATTTTATGCTGAACAAGTTTGCAATTGGGTTTTTCTCTATCCCTTACGGTTTTTGAGATAAATTCTGAATGTGTCCTAATTTGCATATTTGGGATGATGAAAAGTGCACCATGGGATAGGCCACCCACAACTTCCTATTCATTGGATTCATCAAAATTAACATATCTGCTTCAGTTCAAAAAATAAAAGGGGGGGTTCTTTCTTTTGTATTTACCCTGTACATATATATATTTTTACAAGTATTCTCCTAAACCCAACTCCACCCAACACTTCCAAAAAGAAATGGATTGAATACCCTTCCTAGGTCCACAATCCTACAAATTATCCAAGTTTCTATCCTCCTTATCATTCCATGTTTCATTCTGTAGACCCGCATCATGTCGTATAACCCTTAACCCTACACCCCCCAAAGATATTTCCAACTATTCACAATTGGGTGTATATAAACTAACATGCAATAAATGTAACAACTTTTATATTGGATTAACAACCAGAATGCTAGCATCAGATATAAAGAACACACAACTTCCTACCAAAAAAAAAAGAGACTGAAAATCACATTATGCAAATCATCTAATTGACACAAAACACCCGCCAACAACATGCGAAGAAGCCATGAAAATACTACATATCACAAATAATCCCTTTAAAACAGCTGTTCTCGAATCTATCGAAATTTATGAAGCCACTTAACAATATCCCAATCAACTTCTTTTGGGCTGTGTAAGCCATGACGGTATCGCTTAGTCAACGGAAACCAGTTGTTTATATGCATGGTTTAAGTATTAGCGAGGCATTTGTCATACATACTGGCTTTTGCTTCTTTCTAAGATTATTAAGTTGGAAGATGACATTTATGGTAGACAATCCATCCAAAGATAATCTGTGCTGTTATTTAATTTTTTGGCTGATGAATGCATCAGCCAATGGAAATTTTAACAAGAATGAAAGCTGTATACAGCAACCATAGTTATTCTCATATGATATGATTTTAACAAGGAAGGGAATCCATGAAAGATTTAGCCCATCCAGGACATGTTTGTATTGAAAATGAGGGACAGTGGGAAATTGCATTAATGTTAGGGAACTGTCTGAAATATTGAAGAGCAGTGTGGGAACAGCTTATTCCATTATCTGACGCTAATGTAGAGTTTGCCTTTGCTCCACTTACAACCGTAGGAATTTTACCACTTGGGAATCTATACATTAGTGCATCAATGGAACTCGTGCCTTAATGTTCATGGAAATTTCTTTTAAATTCTTTGAATAGAAATTGCTTCCCAGCCTCTAAACATGTTTCTATTGAACAATGTTTGATTTATTAAAAGCAACCTTAGATAAATTCAGCTCCAAGATAAGCCAGAAAGAATCTGGAATTTGGATGAAAGTAGTCTCATCAGCATTAATCCTGGGAAATCAAAAGTGGTAGGATAAGTCTTTATCAAGGAAAGTTAGTTCATCTGGCAAAAAAACATTACTATACTGCTGATGTGCAATGCAGCTGAAGGAAGGTACCACCATTTACATTGGATGGTTATGTGAATTTCCAGTTCTCTTCGGACTTCCTATTCTTTAATTTCTTGTTTGTAATCAGAAATTTCAGTTTTCAGCTTCTTGCTTTTCAGAATTTTATTTTTAATTTTTGTTTTTCAATTATACAGGGCTATTCATAAGTTCGTGAAACATTTCAAAAAAATTTTTTACAAATAAACTATGCAATGAATTTTATTATACTGATATAAAGAAAAACTCCAAACTTTTTTCAAGCTATTTCCCAGAGGATATGTTCACCTTTGACGATAAGACATTTAGATGACAATCCATTTCATCCCATACACATATCAATATATCACGGTCCACCAGATCCACAGCAGCAGTGATAAGGTTACAGGGGAATGGAGGCACAAAGATTGTGTCCTTGATGAACCTCCGCAAGAAGAAGTCACATGAGGTTAAATCTAGGAACCGGGATGGTCATCCTATTAATGCAGCATCTTCTTTTCCTTTGTGCCCTATCCTGAACATCACATTTGTTACTAGTACCTTCTAATGGCAAACTGCGGCGTCTATGCACAAAGGATTTTTTTTTTTTTAATCTTGGGAGACTTTTCCTCCCTTTTGCTTTTAAAATTTAATATGATCTATTGCTTAGTTTACTTGTTATGAATATTTAAAATGTTTCACAGACTTATGAATAACCCTATATTATTAAAGCTTGTAATATTTTATTTTTTAAATATGTTAATGAATAAAATGAATGAATAAAAACAAAGTAAAGATTTTTTTAGTAATTTTTATACCTTTATCCCAAGAACACTTGCTATGCATTTATCTGGTCTAGATTAACCATTAAGCAAAATAAGCATGTGTTTAAGGCATCATGGGTGGTTATTATTGAATTACATATATAAGGGACATACCAAAAATTTTTAAGTGCTTAGAAAGTACTTAGGGTCTCCATGGGTCTTAATCCGGCCATGCATTTATACAAGATATTAAAAAATAAAAAAGTCATCACAGTACGGTCCATAACCTCTTATCCAAAATTCTTGAGGCTAACAGTTTTGGTTTTGGGAATTTTGTAAGGAAGCTGGCTAGAACAGCAAATTCTATCACAGAGTCACAACAGAGGTTTAATGGATGTGTTGCTACAATATTAACCATCCCAATAGAAGTGAATTTTTAATGTATCATCTTTATTTATTTTTTAGAATTTATTTATTGATAAATTTGCATGGGGAAAAAAATTCCGTGCTAGCCATTATTGTCGGCATGGAGCTTTTATGATTTTTTTTTTTTTTTTTTTACCGTGCATGAGTTTTTCAATACATAACTTATAAAAATAAGGTAAATCATTTACTTATTAGGTATAGTAAAATTTAAAACAAATGCAACCGGACTGGGAATTCTTTTCGACATCATTTTCAAACCATCCAATGGAAATCTTTGCATATCAGTTGAAATAATTGAAGACAACAAGTACAAGTGAATGACAAACAATAAAAAATAGGGATTAAAATAATTTGCAAAGGAGAAGGGAGGAAAAGCAAATAATGAAAATAACTGTTGCTATAATAAGAGCTATATCAAAAAGTATAAATAAAGGTAGATCAAAATATAAAATCAAAATAATTTTATTTTTTTAGTAAAATAATCAATTTTTATTTTTTAGTAAAATTATTTCTCCTTACTTCTTTTCCAGCAACTCTTACATCTCTTGAATAGAGACGAATGTCCCAAACAGAGGGAGCTGCACAATCTATATTCTGCGATAACTCATTAAGCATTTCATATTGTGCAACTGGAAATTGATAAGCCAAAGTCAAGTGTAAGGATTTCATGTATGGCTCTATTGTTGAAGCTAAAATAAAATGAAAAATAATTTTAAATAAATATACTTTTTTTTTAAAAAAACTCAATATTTTTTTTTTTATTTTCTGCAATCAAAGAGATCCATCTGCAAGTAATTAGCGTGATTTTAAATTTTTTTTAAATAAATTATATACATGTAAAAAAAAAAATTGCCAGAATAGAGAGCATTTTTTCAAAGCAAGGCAGAGTTTTTCTCTTTGCCCATTCCATAAAAAAATTAAAAAGGCTGCATTTAATTACTAAATTCCTTTAGTCAAAATAAAAAGAAACAAATCAACAAGAAATTTTAAAAAATTATAAGTTGTTTACACACGGGTGCAGAATTCTATTTGGTAGTTTGTTAAAAAATAGTTTGACTGTGGGGTTTTTTTTTTTGTTTTTTTTTTTTGGAATACAGATAAAGTTTGTCTCAATGGTACCTGGTTTAGTGGAACTGAGTTTACATATACAGTCCATTCTCGTTAATACAAAACTGGTTAATACGAAATTCCGGTTAATACGAAGACATTTTGTAGCACGTCCCCGAGAAAGCAATTTCTATGTAAATTTTTTCGCTTTATACGAACATATTTTTATTAAAATACGGTTTATACAAAGGAAAATTTCATAATTTTATTGAAAAAGTCTTTTTAGGGACAATTTTAACATTAATCTGTACATGCAGATAAGTTCCAAAATGGTTATCTTTTCTTACAGACGGCTGTTGTCGCAATAAATGCTCAAAAGAACCATCTGCCATTTTTGTTTACATAAAACATCAAGTAGGAGAAAGATGAAGCATCACTTGTGTTCGGAGGCATGCTATTGGCTGAGGGTGAAGCTACCTCATAGAAAGATCACGTTGCTGAATAACATATAGTCAGTTCTCGTTAATCCGAAATCGTGGGGACCAAGAAGTGTAAATAAAGTTAATAAAAATAATATTCAAAGTCATTTCATATGTTACAGCAGCGGGATATGTAATCACTTCTGTCAAAAGATAAACGTGTGATTTGTCACGCAGCGTCGAGACTAGCGTGAAATCTGAATCACGTGCTTTCAAACTGGCGGGAAATCTGATTCATGAAATCTGATTAGTTCAGCTATTCTAGATCTGAAATTCTGTCACATGGCGCTCAAATCTGTATTTAAACAAGTGCAATATCGACACTGGAAACGATGTCGATAACACGATCGACACTTGAAACAATGACAACACTGATCGTTTCAATATCAATTTTGTCATCGCTACAACGCAGAGCAGTTATCCAATTTTATTATTCAATGTCAGTCTCAAGCAAAAGGAAACGAAAGGATTTTTCATTAGATCTTAATTTACAAATTCTTAATGCAGTGAGAAAAACCAACTGCTATAAAAGGGCAGGTTG
>JAHWFO010006418.1:3317776-3336139 GCA_023313115.1 Rhysida immarginata | reverse complement strand
AATGCTCATATTTCATCAAATATTTAATATTTTTCTTTTCTGATTGCAGGGTATTGTCTGTACTGTAGTTTGTCAAGTTTTCTGTAAATGGCATTGCATTGGGTTGAAAATCTTGCGTGTTATAACCAAAAAACTTACGAAAACATTTCGACCTTTTTAAAGAAACCTTTATATCTCCATGAATATACGTGCTATTCTCATACAAATGAACACAGAAAAGTAAAACAAGCCTCTTAAGCATATACTACAGCTACAATGCATTTCAAGCATTATTTTTCACAGGGTGATTCCAAACATTATTTTTTTGGTTCACTTCTTTGCTGGTCCCCTATTTGCCTTCGGGAGAAAACCTTCACTGAAATATATGAGGTGCAACATCCTTTTTACATCCCTGAAATTTCAGGATAATTCGTCAAGTATTTTTCTAGATATTCAACAAAACGTCTAAAATCGAAAGTGTCCGGTCATTAATGGCAATATGGAGTATAGCACGTATAAGACCACAGAAATGCTTAGATCTGAAAATTGAGCTTCGTTTTATACATGTATATGGAAATTATATTACATACTGTTTCACTTGGAGGACATATTTAATGTGCTGTGAATTGGTACTACTGCAAATGAAATCATACTTGTAAAAAACAGGTGCTGACAGTTGGAGGCTAATGGCTAACGTGATTGGCTGAATTTGAACTATGATATTTATTGCTCAAACAAGGTCATCCACCTTCTTATAATAATTGGGGCATAGTGATTCATTAATTGCAGTGGTTTGTGTTAATATCTCGAAAGGAAAATTCTTAACATTAATGCAATTACAAAGACTGTTTCATGCTAAACAGATACAAATCATGCATTTTTTCCCAAAGAGTGATCTTACGTTGATTTCTTCCTACGGAACGATAGTTGGCTACATATGATGCAGCAGAGCACCATGGGAAGCATGTAGAAAATGCATCTACACTTTCATAGTCACTAGTAACTGAAAATAAAGGAGATATTGAATCAAGAAAAAATTTTCCGTAATACTAAATTATTGTATTAAGAATGGACTCAAACTCCTATGTTATACTGCTCTCAATTATCAGACAAAGTTAATTTGGTTAACATTCTACTTTCACAATGTATACACTACTCTGCCAGAGAAAATGCAACACAACAAAAATGTTTCAAATGAGACAAAACTTGATACACAGAAAGAGAAGTATATTCTGAAAATGTTTTTTTAATTTCAAACAATTACCCCTGTCCAATGGCTGAATATACAGGTGGTTTGATAAGATGAAATAATGAAACCTCTTGTCCACATGAATTAGATTTAGTTCTCGTGGACAAGAGGTTTTTTATTATTTCAGGTTATCTATATTCAGTTTTTCCCAGTTACACATGGGAAGTTTAGTAAGTAATAGAACCATTTTATACAGCAATGCATTGAATCAGTAAATGCTCAAATATTATCCTGGATTATCCAGGTCATATTCACAAAGTCCAGAGTTCATTTTCATTTCAAGGCTGCTGGGTCATTAATCATGTCCTATAGAATCTCAATTGGAGAGAGGTCCAGAGATTGCAAGGCCTAAAACGTCACTATAATTATAATCTGTCCAATGAAAGAAAAACTGGGTGTGTCTAATTAAATTTCCGATTTCAATTGTTAGACATTGTTGCTAAGTAAAATTAACAATGTTTAACAATTGAAATTGGAAATTTAACTAAACACACACAGTTTTTCTTTCGTTGGACAGAGTATAAACATATAATAAAGCCATTGTTGACAAAAGTGTTGTCGATAGTATCTTAGTGGCATGTCACTCTTTCAGCCTGATTCTTATACAGATAACAAACAACACATTAATCAATTTCTGTTAAATCAAGAAAAAGAATAGGGAGACACTTCTTATCTTGACAAGTGGAATGTCTTGCAATTTTTCTTCCTGATTCAGGTCTTTGGCTTTTATATATATTTTATGCCTGAAAAGTTAGCATAACAGACTACTACGTGTTCCCCTTTTTATTGCACATTCCAATGATGTGAAACACTGGAAACTACAAAAATTTGAATAACCTGTTTCAAAACACATCTGAAATTTGCAAAGTGCTGCCACAAAATTTTTATACACGTAGTAATTTTTAGTGTTGCATTTTCTTTATAAAGAAGTGTACTTTCAAGCACTTTTTTTATACTTTCAATACTTTAAAAGTACAAAAGTTAAAGGGAGAAAAATGTTGGTACCATATTCAAAAATCATAAAATTTATTTACATTAAGGAGCTGTTGGGAATCCAGATCATCTTGTAAGTGTTGTTGACACATGGATAGAGTATAATTCCATTTACTAAATTATTTACTAATTTCATTATCAGAATTATCAAAGGAAGATTATTAAAGGAAAGATAAAAAAACAAAAACATAAAACAAGTAATTTTAAATTATATAAACATTTAATTATATTTTGGTGATTCTAAACCACCTAGCTGCAAAAAAATATTTAGCAGCTATTATGTTTATCTTTCTATTGAATGAATTATCAATAGAAGATAGCACTTTAAATTATGACAAGCTCTTAAGAATGTTTTTAAAAATTCATTCATTCTTTGTATTATCAATTGTTAGAGCTAATGAGTGCATTTTCATTGATTTTAAAAAACAATGACAGTCAAATTATACACTATTGTTGAAATAAATTAAGAAGACTGCTTACAGAGAATCAAATAAAAAATAATAATAAACTTTGCACACTATATGTCATAAGAATTAAATTAATTGGAGTCAAAATAATGAGAATAAAATAAAATGAAATATTCAATGAAATTAGGTGAAAAGAAAAATGGCAAGTCAGACAAGAATTAATGACAAAGGATGAACACACACAAAAAAAATCATAGCTTATGTTTATTATTTTATTCACTATGTGAAATGAAAATAGTCATTACCGAAAAATTCCACATGATAACAAAAACTTACAACTATAGTAATTCACTTCTTAATTATGATAATTACTGTATTTACCTGAATAGATGCCAATGTCGAATTTAAGCCACCCCCCCCTCTTTTTTTGGTCATTTTCATCAGAAAAAAAAAATTTCTCAAGTTTAACTGAACTGTTTTTTCAATATACTGATGATAATTTTTTTACACAAATTTTTTTTTTTTTTTTACAATTAATAGACATGGCTATGCCACTGTATACAGGGTGAAAATTAATTCCACTGCCAAACTTGGAGAGGTAGTAGAGATAGCCAAAACAAACAACTTTTCTTTATACCAGTTTTGCGGAAAAATTTATTTACCAACACAGAATAGTTACAGCAATTGTTCAAAGTGTTTGTGTCGTTCCACACATGGCAATTGTGGTAATTGAAGAGATCATCCTTGGTGAACTGTGCTTCATCAGAAAACAACACAAGTTCATCAAACGTGGGATTGACGGCAACATTCCGAAGATACCAGTCAGATAAGTGCACTCGTAGTTGGTAGTAGTTGGGTCGCAAACCGTGCACAGTCTGTTTGTGGTATGGATGTTGCCCATTGTCATGCACGACGTTCCAGAAAATTGATGGACTGGTCCCCACAGCATGTGCGATTGCACGGGTGCTTGTTGAGGGATCCTCTGCAAACCGTTGCAGTATCTCCTCTTCCACACATCCTGTTCTCACATGTCTTGGAGTTCTGCTGTAACTGTTCTGCATTGGTAAATAAATTTTTCTTGCAAAACTGGTATAAAGAAAAGTTGTTTGTTTCAACTATCCCTACTACCTCTCCAAGTTTGGCAGTGGAATTAATTTTCACCCTGTATAGAGTAAATGCAATCAAGTGATATAGTCCACATACATTTCAAAACACAATTTATTTCTAAAATTAAACACCATCAATTAAAAAAATAATAATAATAAAGTAATTAACCATTTTTTGAACCCTTTAACGATAGATTCATTAGAAATATCATTCCATGTGATTTTGATCCATTCACCTAATACCTTGTTCACGTAATTCTATTATACCATGTAATTCTATCCTATTCTATTTTAACTACGGTTTTTGAGATAAATTTTGAATGTATCCTAATTTGCATATTTGGGATGATGAAAAGTGGACCATGGGATAGGCCACCCACAACTTCCTATTCATTGGATTCATCAAAATTGACATATCTGCTTCGGTTCAAAAAATAAAAGGGGCGTTCACTATAATTCTTGATCATGATCATTTTACACATGTTCGAGGTGAATCATGTTCAAGCTTTATCAACAAATCCAATGTGTTCACACTGCAAAATCTTAATCACGATCAGAGTTACAATTTTTGCCGCTAGATGGCATCGGTGGAGTTTTTAGCGATAGGCACTTTACCACCGACCTAATCTTCTCTGATTATAAAAATAACTTGGTTTCTTTCTTGTTTCGGTTCATTACCGATGTTCTTGAACAAATAGAGTTCCTTCTACGTTAATTATTTATGACACGACGGTGCAATTAGTTTGTATAACTCTTTAAACATACAGCGAAGCTGCATTTTTCCGCCATTATGAAAAACCTTGTCGAGCGCATTGGATTCTGGGAGTTGATCAGCTTTCAATGTGTGTAAGGTTTTGATCAGGTTATAAAAACGTTTCAAACATGATGATCACTTTTCACTTAATCACGTTCTGTTTTTGATTATTATCAAGGAATTGATCATTATTAAGATTTGTTGTGTGAACAGGGTATAATTTTAACAGACAGTCAACACAGTACTTTCATCAGCGGGCATAGTTTAATGCGTTGATATTTCCTTCCCAAGAATCAGGGTGACGACATAAAATAAAAATATAGAATAACAAATAAACATTTTGCCATCCACATCTATTATTTGACCTACTTTTTTATCGCATGACAAGAAACTGCAAAATATAAAATGCTTTTCTACGATATAAAAGCGATTCGTGAATCAAAGCGAGAGCTTTCGCTAAAAAAACAAAATGGTGCCTATCTAAGCAATTTTTTTTCCCCGTTGCATGCTAATTTAAACCGAGATCACTTTTTTCTATCAGATTTCTGAAAAAAAAACAGCATGTATTCGGGTAAATATGGTAATTAAGATAACAGTTTGGTTCTGTTACTGGAATTCTTGAGTAAGATTTTGTCATTAAAGATACAGTGTAATTCAACATGAATAGCTCAAAAGAAAACATGCCAACAACTGCTATAATGAATTTACAGATATTTCCGAAAGCCGAAATAGCAAAGATTAACTTCATTTGGCAACACTTTTAAAGTCCGCCATTTCTAAAATGCTCACTAGAGGCAATGTTATTCAAAGTGGCGGCATCAGCAAAAGAAAAATCTTGCTGCATACTTGTATTAGAACCATTGAACAATACTGATACTAAAGACATTTCCAGACCAAATTTGCAAAAGAAGCACTTACCGTCACAACATCATAAGATGTGTGAAACAGTTTGAGAAGATGGGCTGCTTATGCAAGGGGAAGAGCACAGGATGCCCATCTGTCGACAATGAAATGATGGAAAACATTGGTGCGAATTACTCATTAAGCTCCAGAAAGCCAACGTATCATGCCAGCTGTAACATGCTGTAAGCAACAACACATGTTATGCAAATTTCTGCAGTTCAAACCTTACAAATTTCATATGGTGCAGACACTACCAAGTTATATACACGGTTACTTCAACCATCATCTTCCAGAATGCTCGATTTGCCATGCTGGGTCGAATGGCATGCCCTTAACGTTGCAACACCCCAGGTCATCCGACCTTGACAACCGATTACAGGAACTGTTCAAAGGAGCTATCACAAACAGTAACACATGCCTGACGTCAATTTCAAAAATGCTTGATATGTCACGTACATTTCCAATTGCAACTACAATTCTGGCAACTAAGTCCTCATCTGAGTTATCAGGTGTCTCATAAACTTGACGTTTCCCCCAAAAAAAGTAATCAAAGTTTGACAAATCAGAAGACCTAGGTAGCCAAACAACAGATCCGCCTCTGCCAATCCATTGGGGCCCAAACGTTGTATTGAGATAATTCCGTACACCAAGGCTGAAATGTGCACATCATGATGAAACCACATGTTCCAACAGTTCTGGCAACTGTTCCTCAAAAAGATTTGGTAGACCTAGCCACTTAGTCGAGGTGGAAGCATAATTGCATGCATAATTCAACTGATAATGGGTTGAGTATTTCCAACATTTTTCCCTGTAGTAATTTAATAGTGAACTTTGGACCATCCATTCTTCAGTAATAACTGTTCAGAATGTTATCACCATCACCCTATGAAGTTTGTGGACTGAGTTCAAAAACACCCTGTATATTTGCTTGAAATGACATTATGCATATGAGAACAAAGGCAGCTTTTTAGCACGTGCAATTGACTTGAAGTCCACGAAAAAGCCCTCAAAGTTGATATATATATAAAACTTTGATGATCGTATTCCAGAAAACAGAATCTGAAAAAGTTAATTCATTTTCAAGTTATTGTGCAAACGGTGCACGGATGGCCGGCCAGCCAGCCAACCAGATAAACTTACAGATCAAGCGTGCATTTTTATAAGTAGTTTTTATTCTAAAGTTCTAATAAGCATTTTAAAACAATTCAAGTATATTAACTGTATGCCACTCTCGAAGAGGAAGGCTGCTTCAGCAACTGTTCCAAATACTAGCCAATATGACTCCCTCTGCCACAGAATGTATATATTCAAACAAGTGATGGATAACCATATCATCAACGTCTCGATCAACTTGTGTGGCTGCATCATGAGAAGCTGAATGATGGCTGCCATCCATGTGCCCATTTGCTTATGGAGAAGTATAGAGAAGCAAAAGAAGATCCACACAATCCTAGGCCATCCGTCCCAATTTCGACAGGACATTTTGGTTAACAAAAACAGAATTCCCTTCCCCTGAATATAATTTTTATAGTTATACAATTTAATTTTTTGAGAAAATACGTACATAATATCTATAAACATTAAAACTTGTTTTTGTTAATTTGTTGTACTAAAAAATATTATGCCCCGCTTTGTCCCATTGAAACATTTCAGAAGATGGCCACCCTGTCCTCGGCCTGGAAAAAGCTTTTGATCACGTGTTACACGATTCAATTTGGTATGCATTCAGGTCCCACGGTGTGATGAGATCTAAGATGAACATCATCTGCCTAGGAGCCACCCTTCAACATATACATGGGTGCACACCAATGTCAACACTGCTCTCACTGCTCTTTATTCTTTGTATGATCGACGCTCATCAATGATATCATGTGAAGGAATGGACAGTCCCTAAATGACTATGGCATGTGACTGAACATTCCAAAGACTGAATATCCTGAAACGTGTTTCATATCCTGAATAACACACTTTTATATACAACCATTTTTGCACATATGGATAAGTTCTCATCCCTTGTAAGAAGTGTTCCCTGCATACTTTCCCACAATATCCACAATCCCGCGGCCCAGCTCCTTCTCAAAATCTCACCATCAAGATCACCTTCTCTTTCAAACATGCTTCCCAAATACACAAATTCTTTCACTCGTTTCAGAAAACATCCATTCACTTCTATCTTATAATTTGTTTGGTCCATACCCATCTCAATATGTTTGCCTTCTCAACACTGATTCTCTCTTTATGCTTTTCACACGCATAATCCATCCTTTTTATGAACAGTTTCGACTTCTGAAAGAAAGACAGTAACATCTGCACAGAACAAACTGTGCGATATTTCTGGAAATAGTGAAGAGAGGCTTTTGTTTCTATATTGAACAGTGTTCTCCCCAGAAAATTTTATCACATGGATGGAAAGATAAAACAGCTGGGCGGACAACAATTAAAAACAAATAAACACTAAGAGGTGTTGTTCAGCTTTTCGTGTATTCAGCCAGGCCAGTCACCCGAGGGGCCCCTTCAAAAGGGCCTGGGGAGAATCCTATTGAACTAAAAGATCACAAGGAACTGCATATAGCGTACACCATATTTCAGAATGACTATACAAAGAAGAGGCTGATGCTAACAGAAGGGTTGACAGAGAAAGGTTGATCAACCTTCTTCCCTTGCCTACGTTCATGATCTAAGGTACTGATATTTTAACGATATGATCACATAAATTTTAATTATTTTAACATTAATCCACATCATTAAGGCAGAATATTCATAATATTATAAAAATCGTTCTACACAAACTTATTACATAAAATAAATAATCATTTCACTGAAACAATGGAAATCCGTATTTTTTTCACTTATTTTTTCTAGACATGCTAATAACCAGAATACTAATCATTATTCTGTGGTATATGCTATTAATTTATTTGTATATTTTAAAAATATTAAATAACTTTAATTCTTGTCTTAAACATCTGAAATTATTTTAAGAGACAATGTTTGTTTTCAAAATTTAAAATTATACTTACTATGATTGGCGACTTCTTTTATATATTGCACAGCTAATTTTTTAAGGATTTCTGCTTGTTCTTCTACAATAAATAAGCCCACAAACGTCGAAGAATTGTAAAACTTCAATGTCAGCTGTTCGGGTAATTCTTCTTGGAATCTATCCACAACCTGTTTTAAGGTTCTAACTAAATGTGAGACACTATCATCAGGTGCCTAAAAAAAAACAGAAGCATATATCTAAATCAGATTCCGCAATGAATTATCTTAAACAGTTATGAATTTTTATAAAACAGTTTAAAACGATTTATTCTGAACTAATTAAATTACTTAAAACAATAAGGGATTGAGGGGAGGGGGGTTCATACTTACTGTAAATATTCTACTATAATGCGCTTCTTGAATAATGCAAATTCCACTTTTAGACTCCAAAAAAACAGTAAAAATGCTATCCCCATTTAATATGATCCCCATTTTTGACTTCTCTTTCTTTTTTACATTTTTAAATACACTCACTCACCAAAAGTCATGGCATGCCTACCTAATAACGTGTTGGGCCCCCTCTGGCCTGGATAACGGCGGCGACCATCATGGAAGAGAGTCTACCAGTCCCTGGAACACATCCACAGGCATTGCAAGCCATGCCACCTCCACTGCATTCCAAGAATACTGCATTTACCAGTTGTGTTGGTGACGACCTGACAGATCGTTCGATGACATCCCACAAATGTTCAATGGGATTGCAATCTGGGGAACGTGGAGGCCAAATCATTGTCATGAAGTCAGTAGCATGTTCCTCCAGCCACTGCCGTGTCACAAAGGCCAGGTGGAGGCGCACTATCTTGCTGGAAGATGCCGTCGCCCGTGGGGTAAAAACAGTTCATGAAGGGGTCCAGGTGGTCCCCAAGCAGATCGACGTAGGAAGTAGCATGCAGAGTCAATGGCATGCCACAAGAAAACACCCCAGACTTGTATGGAGCCTCCACCTGTCTGAGTGGTCCCCATCTGACAAGTGGGGTCCATGGCTTCATGTGGCCTGCGCCAGACACAGACACGACCATCGGCCCGATACAGCTGAAACCGTGACTTGTCGGACCAGGCAACCCTTCGCCAGTTCTCAGTAGTCCAATGTGAATGTTGGTTGGCCCAGGCTAGGGGATGTGCAGCTGTCAAGAGTGGCACCCCTCGTGGCCTCCTGCTCCCAAAGCATGCAGCTGCTAAGGTATGCCGAATTGTCGTCACAGTGACAGCTGTGGGAAGTCCCTGGTTGTACCACATGGTGATATGGCCCGCTGTCGCCCTTGGTCAGCAGTTGCAAGCCAGGTGACCCGGTGAACACCTCTGGCATCAATGAAGCGTGGGCGGCCCATTCGCTATCCGACATAGGTTGGGTGTACTCTCGATGGTTGTGCGGGAAATTGCAGGGTGTTGGCTACAACTGATATTGAGGCACCCATCCATCTGGCACCAACAATCATCCCCCGTTCAAATGTGGATAGCTCTCGGCATGCTGCCATTTCTGCAGCTAGTTTTGCTCACAATGATTGTGTGATATCAAGGAGTCCTGTGCACCTGCATTCCAAGAATGGAAGCAGTGGGATCTGTCTCATTACGGACAGGGAACCTGATTGGGGGGGTGTGCCATGACTTTGGGTGAGCGCGAGTGTATGCATAATCTGGATCTTTACAATTTAAAAAAAAACCCTTCAAAATCTGATTCATTATCATCCATATCTTCAATAAATAATAAAATAGTCTTCAATAAATTATATAAATAGGCATGGATGGAAGCTGGACAGACTTCTTTTTGAGAGGTCACTTTCTTATTAGTTTTTGGCAATGGGAAATTCAAATAAAAAGTGAATTAATGTTTTGTTTAATGAACTGTGCATTATATACATATATACTGTAAATTAATGTACTGTGATGTATATTATATGCTAATTTTATTTGAAGTTCATCACGACAGAATACAACTTCGTCAGTTCGAGGTAGTTTTGAAGTTGCCATCTTTTTGAGAAGTTACTTTCCTATTAGCTTTTGGCAATGAGAAATTCAAATAAAAAGTGAATTAATGTACTGTATATACTGTATTATTAACTTCTTCACGACCAGTTATTTTTAGTTATTAATTCTATTAAACAAATGAAAACGTGGTTTTTCAGGAATGAAACAATAAATTCATTTGGAACAATTTATTCTTTTATGGGTCCATTTTCCTGTCGATAGATGGAACCATTCCATTTATTTTTTTGATTGCTTATTTCAACACCGTTGTACATCGTATTTGCACCGTTTATACATTGTTTTTGCCCCTTTTTGGTAAAAAATGGATGATTATGATTATGTTGATGCAAGTAGTGATGCCAAAGATCCTGATTTTGAAATAAATACCGATTGTGAAACAAATATTCTTACAAAATTGTACATGACAAATGCACATTCGTCATTGGTTTGCCAGATAGTACATAAAATCTAGTCCTGGGACATATCCTTCAAAATTTATGCTGGTCATGAAGAGGTTAATTTACAGTAAGTTATGGGTTCGAATCTCGCCGAGGGCATGGATGTTTGTATTTGTCCCTTTTCAATATCATCCTTTCATCATGTGGAAAGCAACGGGAAACCACCGCATTTCACTCTCTCTAGAAAACTGTGAATGGACAGAGTTTGTCCACACAGTCACCAGAAGTCGATTTCGACTTGATGGAACTCACAACATATTATATTTTAAATTCGTCTGAAGTTCGTCAACCCAAAGTTCGTTTCACCCCCCCCCCCCTCCCCAGCCCGCCAACAGTTGTTGCAGGGCTAATATTATCCTCTTGTATAATACGGTCCCACAAATTTAGATGCTCTTTTAGGCCAAAACTTTTTGCATTTAAGTAGAATATTTACGGCAATATAGATTACACAAGTATAATAGTGAGGTAAAGAAATTGAATTTTAATTTTTGAATGTTGCTTTCATTATATAAGCTATTATTATATATAGGATATATTTAAGTCATTAAAAAGTAAGGAAATCAAAATTATATGAATTATCATCAAATGCATTTTCTTATACAAGCTACAACATCAAAAGGACAAGAGTTATCAAATGCATAATTATTATACAGACTATTATTAATTATTATACACAAAGATGTGAATATTTAAGCAAATTATGAATGCATAATTATGAAATTTGCATCAAAGGAACATGAGACAATCAGAAAGGCAGGGGGGAGATCCTGGCATCACCAGGACAACCAATAGCGTCTGGCGCCAGATAGCATACTACCATGTCCTATGCTCCCCTATTATTGTCTTGTGGTAGTGAAGGAGAATGATATGCACAACAGAGGAACATGTATTCATCATATGCTAAGAGGATAACCAAACTGTGGATAATTAACATTACCACTTTTCCACCAGGTAATTTATTGATCCACAGACCTACTAAGCTTCTGTTGTACAGAAGGCATAAGAATTTTTTCTCTGGGCTTCTTATGTCCCTTAAGTTTCACCAATTGATATTGGGCTTCTTAAGTTTCACCAATAAGTTTTTTCTAAAGAACTTTTTCCTTTATCCTCTTGACATTGATCTGGGTGGCTTTTTTGGTTCTTTCCAGTTCTTCTCTGCAGCTTTCCTCCATAAGTTTAGATATGGCTCAGTGTACCATCTGATTTAAGGCTGATAATTTTTTGGAAAAGCTATGGTTTGACTCAGCTTGTATGTACCCATATACCATAATAGTTTGCTTTTCTGTAACTTCTAATTTCAAATTTTTATCGACTCTCTATCTGCAAGTCCAAGTAAGGCAGACCCTTTTCTGTCTCTCTCACTCTCAACCATGAAGGAGATAAAGAGTCAGAGAGGCCATTGATGCCATTGAGAAAGACGTCCAAATCAAAGATGGTAAAAACGTCATCAACATATCTTTACCATGCAATAAGGAAGTATGGTTGGGTGGCCTTAGCCTTCTGCTCCAAATAGTGGTGGTATAAGCTAGCAAGAAAGGAACTATTTGAGCTGCCTATAAGGGTGCCTTTGTCCATTTTAAAGTATTTACTATCAAATTGAAAATAATTGTTGTAGCAAAAAGGTTTAGTGAGAAGTAATAAGTCACAAACTTCAGCTAATGGCAAATCATTATGGTGTAGGATTTCTCCCTGTATCTCTAGGGTTTCATTCAATGGTATATAGGGAACATAGAGACAACATCAAAAGAGACCAGGAACTGCAGGTTGGAAAAGGAGATATTATTGGCTTAATCAATGAGGTCAAGGCTATTGACAATGCAGTGGGACAGGCCCAATAAAGACAGTGTATTTACAGTAACCTGGAAATAAGAGAAGTGGGAGAATTGATATTGTGAATAATTGGCTGGTCACATTTCATTGCCCATTTTATGTGTTTTAGGCATACAATATAATTTAAGTTTAGATGATTAACTTCTTTTACAATGGAAGAGCACTGTTTAAGCCCTTCTTTCATTTTTCTAATTAGGGAGGTCAAGGGATATGATGGAATAGTGGATTTTTTCAAAACTTGTTCAACACCCTCAACATAGGTTCCTTAACTAGTATAACCAGATGATTGCTTCTATCATCCCATATATGGTAGCAATCTTTAATTTTTAATCTTTAATCATACTTATTAAGGTAATTACTTAAAATATGAAGAATTTGGTTCCTACACAAATATTTCAAGTCTCTGTTTTGACCTGTCTCTAAGTGTTGGGGGGGGGGGGGCGCAGAGATCCTAGCCAGATGAGTCTTAACCTTTAACCTTACGTGTTTTTTTGTAACATAATGGTTGACATGCAGTCTAACAGACCGTGATTGTTGGGTACCCACTGTGATAAAAATATTGATATGAAATTTATTAATTTTATTGCCAATCACCAGAATAAGGCTTATATATTATGTAAAGGTTAAGTGAAAGTAAAAGTTACAATAATAATTGCTGATTTTATCCATTACACTAGTTAAGCATGTTTTGGCAACAATTACATACGAGGTGTGTTCAAAAAGTATCAAGCCTTTGGTTGGCAAAAACACAAATTCATACAAAATATTTACTCTAATTTCCTTCAAAGTGGTAATGCACCCATACTTCTCCCAGTGGTCCTGCCATTGTTGAAAACACTTCTGGAATGCATCTGCCAGAATGGTGTTCAGCTGGGCCATTGCATTTTCCATAATATCCTCTCTTGATTCATATCGGGTCCCTTTCAGGAGAATTTTCAACTTGGAGAACTGTCAAAAAGAACATGGAGCCTGCCAGGCAAACGGGGCATGAGAAAGCACAGAAATGCTATTTGACCAAAAAAGTCTAAATGAGATGTGAAAAATGGGGGTCATGGCATCATCCCCAAAAGTCTGTTGGGTCTTGCAAATGGTTTCTGCTTGAATATCACCAAGTTTTTGGCAAAGTTTGATGCAATATCACTGTTCAAATAATTCAGTCATTTTCGTAACAATTCACAATCTAAATTCACGCTTGCTGCACGTCCTTACTCATACCTCGATTATCACAGACTAACACCATTTGCAGGCGAGAAAAAATTCACATGTTCTTGTGAATATCTCCCGCACATCCCCATAGAAAAAGGGCTCCAGCGTCTTATTTGTTTTCACAGAAAAATTAACGTTTGATAGGAAAATTGGAGATGCTAGCAGTTCCTATATTCGAGGTGATTCATCCACAGTAACAAGCCATTCGAAATAAATCATCCGGGTCAGCCTGACATAGGTTCAAAAGCTCGGAAGCTGCAGGAAGCTTATCACGGCTCACACCTCCAATTTTCCGACAGACTGAGTCATGTTACCTTCAATGTTCTGGTGGAGTTTAGCGGTACTGCACCAAACGTCGCTTTGTATCCTCCAGCAATTGAGGGATGTTGCTTTCCGGTGGCACTATACATTTTCAAAAGAGATTGTTCTTTCATGTTGATTGTAATGACTTTAGGACAGCCCCTCCTATAAGGTACTATACTGTACCAATATATTTAATAATATACACTAGTTTCTTTTGAAGTTTGTAAGAATGAAGTTTGTTTAACACCCCTCCTCCAGTCATTGTAGCGCTAATTTTTCCCTCTTGTATAATGCAGTCCCTTAAATTTTCAGGTGCTTTTTCATGTCAAAATTTTTTATAGTAGAACACTTTTGTTACGTAGAGACATGTGATCTGACAGGCTGCTCCAGAATTTCAAAGCAATCTTATTTACCAAATTTGCTCCCGCAGATAAAAACATCACTTGCCATGGCATGGGCACCACTAAACTGCAGCTACTGAAGATCCTAATCTAACTGCATGTGAGTAAGAGGGCGATTCCATAAATCCTGACTATTGCAGGGCCTGACATATTGCACATAACCAGTAAAGGTTATGGTCGTCTTTCCAATTAGGGAGGGAAAACTTTAGGCCTTTTCTTAGTAAAAATTTAGCTTATCAAGGGAGAAAAATATAGAGGATTTGTTGATGATAATGTTCTTCATGTTGGGACTGTGAGCTTTGATGACATTTGGAAATATTGACATCGATTTTAAAGTTGAGTTTATTCCTCTTTTTGCTACTCTTGTGTCTAATGACATCTTGCATCTTGGACAGGATGCAGGCAGTGATTCAGGATAGAATAAAGCTTATAAGCTTCTAATTCAAAATTAGCAAGTTGCTATAGTGCTTAGAGATGAGCAAGCTTAGGTAGAGAAATTATGCTGAGATTTAACCTTTTTTAACAAATTGTCTCATACGGAATGATGATTGTATACTACCGTAATCGAAATGTACCTTATGGAAAAGTGGATCGACCACTATCTCTTCTTAATCGTGAATTCATTGTTCATAATTACAGGATGAGAGACTCCTTTAACCCTAAAAGGCTAATGTTAGTCGAATCGACTAATACGGCTTGGATTTTTGGCTATCTTTTTGTAACAGTCGTGCCAATTGCTTTAGTTCCATGTGTCAAATCATTCTGCAATTGACTCTTCCAGTAGGAGCATGCACTGTTCAACTAATGATTAGCCTTAACATAATTTTTGAGATCATACCAAAATTTTTATTTTTGCAATTATAACTGTATTTTAACTTATTTGTTTGTGTATTGTGTTGTAGATTTAAAAAAGTATCTAGTCAGTTTTTAGCACAAGAATAGATGATAAAATATTTGCATATATTTGCCTACACTACAAAGAAAACTGAAGACTAATAAACAAATTCGTGATTCTAGCACCTCAGGAAGATGTCTCTGAAACTCCAGAAAAGCATACCAACATTAAAAAGAGGAAAATCTGCAGTATTTGCTGATATAAATGTGTCTGATATATATAAAAAACATCATATGACAAAGTCAAGATGTGCCAAATGGAGAAGACAAAGTTGAAATTCCTGAACCTCAAATATGATTTTATGAAATTTCAACATCGTATTCCTCAAATATGATTTGATTAGGAAATAAACAGTTCTTTTCAGTTTTGTTTCTTTTTTAATTCTGAAGTTTTCTTGAGACTTTTATTTTGAGTCACTGTTCTCATTAATAAGATTTTACATATAAAATCTTGTAAATATTCCAAGAAGGAGCTTTAGCTGTGAAGCAGAAATACAATTATTAATGTATTATGAGCAATTAAACAATCGTGCGTCAACAAGGCGATCGTTGCGTGCGCATGCTCACGTCAATAACGCTTAAAAGATAAACAGAAAGTAACAGTGTATTCATTCTTGATAAATCAATTGTTATATGACATGCCATTACAGTGATGGCTATAGAATCAAAGGGCAGCATGGCATGCTTGAAGGCAATGGGGCACTGAATGTCTGAAAGGGGCAATGAATGCAGCTAAATTGTTACTTCAAAGTACATGCATTTCAGGGACCTACATTTATATTTTTCAATCAAGTATCAAGGAAGAGTAATGAATTAAGGTGTAATAAGGAAAAGAAAGGAAACAAATGTTATAGACTTAAATTCCAATTCCATTTAATAATAATTGCAATTGGTACATCTTTCTGTACAAAAAATGCAAACAGGGATTTGCTTTAATCTCAAGTAGGGAATTGGTATTTTACACTGAGCACACTCCAACTTAATATTATAAGAACACATCCCTAGCAGCTATAACAGCACAAATTCGCTGTGTCATGGATTCAATTAGCTGCTGGAAGCATCGTTCTGTGAAGTTTGTCCATGCAGATGCAACAGCTGCTCCCAGTTGATGTTTATTGGATGGTAGTGGATCCATGCCTCGAATAACCCGTTCCAGCTCATCCCAAAGATGTTCGACTGGGTTCAAATCCGGAAACTGTGGTGGCCAGAGGAGTAAGTTGAATTCATTATCGTGTTCGTGGAACCATTCCATGACGATACGAGCCTTGTGACACGGAGCATTGTCCTGCTGGAAGTATCCTTCCGATGGAGAAACACAGTAGCCATGAAGGGATGAACGTAGTCGGCGATAATGTTCAGGTAGCCCTGACCATTAAGGCGTTGTTCTACAGATGTCAATGGACCAAGAGTATGCCAGAAAATATTCCCCAGACCATTACAGAGCCTCCACCAGTCTGAACAGTGGAAACCAGACAGGAGGGGTCCATCACTTCGTGCTGTTGTCTCCAAATTCTGCGTCGGCCGTCTGCATGGTGCAATAAAAAACGGGATTCATCCGACCAGCAGACCTTCTTCCAGTCATCGGTCCAGTATTGGTAATCGTGGGCAACTTGGAGACATTTTTTGCGGTTTTGGATGGAGATCAATGGTACCCGGACTGGCCGTTGGCTGTTGTAGCCCATTCTTGCCAATGTACGCTATGTAGTACGTTCAAAGATTTTATTCTGTGGTCCAGTGTTGTACTCCACGGTTAGTTGACGAGTCGTGGCGTTTCTATTTGCACGAATAAGCATTCCCATCCCACGCTCACCCCTTGGATCGACAAACACGGTTCGTACGCATTTATGAAGCAAAAATTCAAGGACTATTCAAGGACTTTTCAAGAACTAAATAATGTTTTTCAAGGACTCATTAAATGAATTGAATACAATTTTTTTTCCATTTCATCAAAAGTTTTAAAATTTATGAAAGGTGGTCCATGAAAAACCACATGGAAGAATTACCACTTTTCTTTCTTAAAGAATTCAAGGACTTTTCAATGACTCTATTCCGTTTTCAAGTACTTTTAAGGACCTTGAAAACGAAAAAAGTTTTTCAATGACTTTTCAAGGATATCAAGGACTCGTACGAACTATGGACAAGTCGTTTGCAACCACAGGTTTGTCTCTGGCTGGTTGTTTTTTGATTGTTTAACCAGTCCTGGTAAACCCTTGAAATGGTTGTTTGGGAAAAGCTATCAGACGTAGGATTTTAAGGCTTTCCAATCGCTTCCTTACTTTGTGATGTCACGAAAGGACGTCATCTGGTGGCACAGTCCTCAATAGTGTATCCTTCAGCCATTAGTTTTTAAAGTATAAATATCCCATTCTTCAACAATTTATGCACTATTTTTACAGGATAAAATTACGAATAATGATTGCATTAAGATTTTTAAACATTATTATACATGATACAGTTGATCTGTATTATCCCTCAACTTTTTATTAATGCTAATATAAACGTAAAAGCTTATTCTCACGGACAAAGCCAGGTGAAACGATCACCGGAAACCACCACGGACGAATACAAAAGGCTCGACTTGTCAGCATGGAGGGAAAAAAAAGCACAAAGATTAACGCGACCACCAACTTAACTGATGCAGTTACAAATAGTAGTTAATATTTTAAATGAATGTACATACTTAGTCAGTAGTTCAATTAAAATGTTTAGGCTTTAAATAACTCACATCACAATGATAAGCTTCCCTGAAAACTTAAGCTGTACATTGTTGGCATTTATTGGATTCAGATTCATGCATCTGGGTGGGGCCGAGGGGCAACATGGTGGGGCCGAGGGGCAACGTGGCGAGGCCGAGGGGCAACGTGGCGAGGCCG
>JAHWFO010006418.1:3301686-3317766 GCA_023313115.1 Rhysida immarginata | reverse complement strand
GCAACGTGGCGAGGCCGAAGGGCAACGTGGCGAGGCCGAAGGGCAACATGGCGGGCCAAGGGGCAGCATGGTGCTGTGCCACGCTGATTCTGCCTAGCAGCATCACTGCATTATCTTGGTATTCTTTATGGTCACTGTTTTAGCAGTTGAATTCAACTTGAAGGGGTCCACAAAAAAATCCTGAAAACTTGATACAGCCAAGCTAAGACCTTCATGGTCATATTTCTGAAAACAGATTGAAAAGGTTAATCCGTTTTCAAATTATCGTGCAAAAGGCGAACGGACAGACAGATAAATGTACACACCAAGCATGCATTTGTATAAGTAGCTTTTTGCCAAAGCTCCTAATAAATTGATTATGAAATTAAACTTAACTTTCATTATATTATACAGGGTGTCCAAAAAATCTGGTAACATGGCAGATACTCAAAGCTGCCAGGTAGACAAGATCTGACGAGTGTGGTTTATAGGTAACAGGGGGGGGGTTCATTGCTGCACTCAAATTTGACCTTGAGCCCACTGATATATTAACAGACAGATTTTTTGTCTAAATTTCAAAAAAGTCAATATATTAAGGGTTGTAAAAGTGTTAGTTGAATCGACTAATGATTAGCTTTTGTATTTCATCAAATATGATTAGCCTTCTAGGGTTAAACAGTATTAGAAGTCATATGCATGTTTCAAATCTAATGAATAATCTTTGAGATATCCGTATTTTCTTCAGTCTAGTGCTGAAAGAACCATCCTGTACAAGAGTGAAATTATTATAATTACAGTTCAATCTGAGTTACATAAAGCTTGTGGATCGCTGGAACAAGTATATTAAAAGCAAGGGGTTGAAAAACAATTATACTGGTACATGTAATTGTGAGCTCTGCTTTTATTGAAATAAATTATAAAAATTGTGTACAAATACTTATTGACTTGCCCTCTTACTTATAAGAATAATTCACATACGCATATAAGAATTCAGAACCCAGCTGATGAACGCAGAGCTAATGCATAGACTTTCCATCTCTCGAATCCATTAGGCCATAGGTAAACTCTCATCATGAGCTTGGAGGTTTTTTTTTGTCCCACACATGTAAAAAGTATTAGTCATACAAAACAGCACAATAAGTATATTTGCCGACATAACAAAAAAAACTAAAACAATAAAAATTCATCGTCCATTCAATGATCATATAGCAGAAAAATGAGCATATGAGAACTCTGGTTCCAATTTCTTTTTGCAACCTCAAACCTCAGCCATGACTTCTCACTATTTGATAATATGCATTTTTAAGGCAGGCTTTATAAATGTTCCTTGTGCAACAATTTATTTATAATTCATTCATAATGTATATCCTTTATCAAAATTATAGGTCAATAAATTGGGAGTTCTTAGTATTGTTTCTATCAATGAAATTGGTAGAGACTTTATAATACAATAAAGGGAGATCAGTGTTTCTGACTAGTTTTTTGCTTGCAAACAGCTTGTGAATGTTTTTCCCAGATCATATTAAGATTATTGCACATACAGATAAAAAATAATTTAATACAATTCAAGTAATTAATAACATTTACTGCCGATACAAGGTGCATGAATTTTTACCAGTATATACTGTTGTCATTATGTTAATCTTAAGTTTATATTTCCTGATTGTTTTAGTGATATGCATCTATCTCTCGAAATAAAAATGCTTCATTTTAAAAATGATTGAAGATAACAAAATGTTTATTAATGAGTCCATGCACAACAGTTCTGTTGATCTTAGAGTTTCTTCTTTTACAATTTCTTCGTCATTTTCACATTTATTCCTATAGGAATTTAAAAACTCAAACTTATCATAACCAAAGACTAAAAACAAAAAACTTTAAGTACCATCATCCAAGAAGAGAAGATAGCATTGGATGGTGATGAAAGTTGAATGGAGTCTGCTCAAAGCAACAAATTTGATGAAAAGTTAAATTAAAAAACTAAATAAATAAATCAAGTAAATCTTGTCACCAATGTAGTTAAAAATCCCGCCAGTTAAGGAAGTTTTTCAAATAATAATGTTACTACCCTTAATGGTTTTTCACCTCTCCATTCAATTTGTTTCTAAGGAGAAAAAAAAATAAAAGTTTCTAAAACTATAAAATATGAGGTGTATATCAAAAATAAAGGCCAGTCAGTACAAAGTTAGAACAATTGAAAAAATGAAAAATTTATTAGTGGTTCCAAACACACATCCTTAAATTATTTTTCTACACAGGCACCATTTCATTCCAACCAGATTTCATAAAGCGGGCTTCTTCAAGCCCTCTGCAAAAAATTCTGCCAGTTTTCACTGAGGTTTTCAGATCTTCAATTTCTTCGAATCAGTTTGTGATGTGATGGTTGGAACAAAAATCAAGAAAAGGCACACCGTTTTACTCCCAAATTTTGGCACTGTGCTTTTCCTTTGGGACTGGGTTTGCTTGAATGTTTTTGGTTTAGGTGAACCCGAATGAAGCCCGTGCATGATTGATCTCACCCCCAGTGACTGCCATCTCTTCCTACACCTCAAAATTGACTTCCATCTCAATGATTCGAGGAAATTGAAGAGTTGAAAACCTCAGTGCAAAACTTGCTGAAATTCCACGTGTCAGAATTTTTATGCGGAGGGCTTTTATCGATGTTCTCATGTTTTGCCATGCTATAATTCTATTATAGAAAATTGCTATCTTGTGCTTAGGATTGCAGTGAGCAGGTTTTATGGATGATTCTGGTGTTTAAAATTAAAATTTTTTGTGAGTTAATTATAAAAATGCATACAGTTGAAATCACATGAATTAAATGTTAAGGTAGGCAGCAAACAACCGGTGGAGAGGGGGGGACGACATTTGAATAATTGTACATGCAGTTAAACACCATGAACATCTGACTAACAATTATCAAGAGGGCAATTTATCTTTGAAATGTTCATGCTATGTTATAGCAACTTCATTTTCACTCACGTAGGACAAGCAGTCCACTTCATTTTGCTTTGTGCATTTTTCATGTTCTTTCCAGCTTCACTTTGAATCATTTATGTAGGACATAGGTTTAATAACGCTAAATAATTCTTATGTAAACATGATTGATGATAAATTCAGATAGGAGATTCAATAAAAAAGACTGCTATGATTTCTTCGTCTGCAAATATTAAAAATATACATTTTGAAATTTTAAATAAAGATTGCATATAACATTACAACACCATGGATGAAAATCAAAAATTCTAAGCAATTCTTATTTCTCCAAAATTTATAGCAGTAACCGTGCTGTTTTTAGGGGCAGCAATAATTATGTCATTTACTGAATACTATTCTGGTTTTTATATTCTTAAAGCTAATTTCTGTAATAGAAGTAATGTATAAAAGAAATCGAATAAAATGTATATATAAAAAAAAAACAAAAAAAAAAAAACACTCGCTTATTCTATCAAAATTACTTATTAAGACATAAGCAACACGTTTTGTATGTTTCTATACTTTAGAAAATGTTGTAAACAAGCAATTTCAAAAAACTTTTGCCAACAAAGCAAACTGCAATTAAAGAATTTTTTCATATAATCTACTGTAATAATGTACTGTACTAATTATTATCATATATAAAAATTATGTGTTTTTTGGTATAGAAAAAATAAATTACCATAAGTATGTGGATGCATATTCCTTAAAACACAAACAAGGTTTGCTTTTCCACTAAGATTTTTATTCACCAAGAATACACATATTTTGACTAACAGGTAGTCATCTTTCAGCATAAAAGACAACTATCTGATAATCAAAACAAGTGTATTCATGGTAAATAAAAATCTTTGTGGAAAAGCGGATGTTGTGTTTTATTATTCTACTGTATATATCCTTTGCGATTAAATTAAAATACACATTTTAAATTTGCTGTACTTTAAAATTCTATGTTTTTCTATATACATACTGCATGTGTATCTTACACAAACAGTACTGTACTGAATTAGGTAGTCTGCTTGGGCTCACTACCCTCCTCCCTGTTTCAGATTAATGTACACTTCAGATTTTACTGTAATTTGCATAATGAATATCAAAATGGCAATGCATCGAAATGAAACGATACATCACCACTTAAGCCAATGGGCTAATTAAGCTAAGTTTGCATTTCATTGGTTGGTCATTGTAGCATATAAACCCTGAAATCTCTGCATGCATCAAAGTCAGAGCATCATTTCAACAATTCAACTTTTGTAGCAATGGAGGCTACAAAAAATTTACGTAAGTATTTTGCACATCATATCGGTGTACCGGACTCATTTCACTTCACAATGTCAGATATGGAGGATTTTTTTGGGGAGGCAAGTTATGGAGAGAAAGCAGACGGTCATTACAGACGGTTATTAAAAAAATTAATAAACTGTAATACTGTATAGAATACTTGTATTGAATAAAATAAAATGATACACTTCATGTATTTTTATGTTTTTCTGTGTACAGTATGTGCATCGTTCACAAGCTGCGCCCCCCCCCCCCCCAATAAATGATCAAAGGGTGTTATGTACAACTTACTGAAGAATCCTGTAGAATATGGGAAGAAATATCCACGAGGTATGCCCCAAAAATTGTCAAACCGTGAGAGGTCCAGAATTATAAGAACAGTTTCGAAGTCTGGAAGCTCTGCAAAAAGTGCCCTTGCTTCCACACATTTGTTTGTGAGTGTACGAACTGTGCAACGTTTGTTAAAATAAACTCCACTTTTACAATAGAAGAAGATTTCAACAAAACCACCACTGAACCCCAAACATGTAGGAAGCAAGAAGACAGTTTGCTGTAAACAACATGGGAAGAAATTGGAATTCTGTCATATTAAGTGATGAAAAAAAATTTAAGTTGGATGGCCCTGATGGGCTCAAATACTACAGGCATGACCTAAGAAAAGAGCCCCAAAAACTCTTCAGTCATCATTGGTGATGGCTCTGTTATGATCTGGGTAGCATTTTCTGCAAGCGGCAAGACCACCCTTTCAATCCTGAAAGGTAAACAAAATACCACCAGTGGAAACTCTAATGGAACATTTGCTGCCAGTAGCATCACTTATTGCTGGATCAAATTGGGTATTTCAACAAGACAATGCAAGCATCCATACTGCTCGTGAGACCAAACAGTTTTTTACCAAATGGGAAACTGAAGTGTTGGAATGGCTTGCAAAAAGTTCTGATATGAACCCCATAGAAAATTTATGGAGAATATTGGCCGGAAAGGTGTACATCAATGACAATGGTACTTTTTAACAATTTTCAACAGCTGATGCTTTAACTGCGGCTATCAAGACTGCATGGAACAATATCTCAAATGACACATTAAAAAATTAAATTGATTCAATGCCTAAATGCATTTATAAATTAATTAAAGTTGATGGAAAGGCAACAAAATATTAATTATAATTTATTAAAGGGAAAAAAGTACAAATTCCACAAAGTTTTGTCACATCTGCTTTTAAGTTAATTTTGAGTTTGTTTGTTTGTTTATTTTAAAAATAATTAATATTAAAAATCAACAAGTTTGTTTTTGATTCTATTCATAATAATGCAAATAATAATAAAAAATTGTTAAAACTGAACAATTAGTTACTTTGTTACAAACAAAACAAGAGATTCCACAAAGTTTTGTCGTGCACTGTAGGCAATGCTACCACTTTTACCACTTTCACCTTTATTGTTAACTGCTAAAAGAATTATTCCCTATGATAAATTACTTTTAAGTCAGTAAATTAAAGGGCTATTTATAACTAGATTCCTTATAATCATCACTGGTAACCATTGTATAGACACATTCCCATATTTGAATCATTCCACGTTAAATCGCATAAAATCAGATGATAATTGATCTTAAAGTCTCGATCTTTCTCAAATTCTATCAGTGTATTCTGGTGGATAAAATATAAGGCATGCATATTTTCGTTTGCCAGATAAAAATATATTTTAATTATAATTAATTATCAAAGTTATTAAAATTTTGCACATCTCATCACTTAAAACAAAGCATATCTTTGGTTATATTCGTCATAGGGAATTGTCGTACAGTAGAACCTCGATAAATCGAAAACCTTTATAATTCGAAATTTTTGACCATTCCCTTCCACTCAGAGGCAAAAACCTCGATAATTCGAAGTAAAAACAATGGATAAATCGAATTTTTTGGGGGATATCAAATGGAAACTTAGCCTCTGTAATTCGAATTCTGGCAAACAGAGCCTCTGTAAATCGAAGAACCTCCATAAATCGAATTTTCTCAATCTGGACCTCTATAAATCAAATCGTCAACGCTCACACTTGTGCGTGACATACGCCTAGGCGTGATAATGATGCGTGACTAAACTTGAAATCTTCCTTTCTTCCCTCCCTTTGTTTCAGTGAATTGCTTAAACCTGGTCAAAGATCATTAATTACAGTGATTGCTGTGGTGTACAAGTTCGTGGGATATGGATTCCAACAATACAAAAGCTGGTTATGTAACCATGAAACACTTTTTAATTCGAAATGACCACAATTTGCTTCGAAATGACCGCACCGAGACACAGATGCATGTCTGCATAATCATTCCATGTAAAACGATTCATACTGTTTGTTTAACTTTACACATGTAAAAAGTACATCAAGTGAACTTTTTAAAACAAATCTTTACCTACTGCTTTCCCAGAATGCGATTAGTTCATTTACATATGGACTAATCGTATTTTACAAAGGGGTTGGATACCATGGAATCTCCTTGACGAAGTTTGTCCTAAGACTTTTCAACAAACAAGCACGTGCACGTAGAAATTTCTTTGCAAACAATTACTTTAAAAGTTATTACAGTAGATTGCTTGTGTTAATTGTTAAAAATAAAATAATCTAGGCCTACCAACACACACTACGTCCCGGTGTCATTTGATTGTTCAATGCAGTTTTGTAAGTAAACGGAGCTGCGGGGACCCCATGTTCATATGACAAAAAATACTTCTAAGGACCTCTTCTATCATCTCCCAAAAAATCTGTACTCAATTCAAAAACACCCTGTATAATCTTTATATATAATCATATTCTTCAACGTTAAATATACCTAACATAAAAACACTAATATTTGCACTGAAATCCTCTAAGATGTTTTAAAATAAAATTTTTTAAAATTAAACCAACCAAAACTAATTTTATTAACAAATAAAGCAGATTTTAAGTAGTGTATCTGTTTATTGAATCTGTGTATGCTTCCTGAAAAATATCAGCGTTCTATACGCTTACTGAAATTTCACACAAAACCTCAATAATCCGAATTTTATTTTATTTAACCTCGTTAAATCGAAATCTTGATAATTCGAAACCTCTATAAATCGAAGCATTTTCCTCTTCCCTTGAAATTCGATTTATCGAGGTTCCACTGTATATGTCAAATTGAAGCTAAAATACACCTTTTTTCTTTAATTTACTTTATGGAGTTCAAAATAAAATATGAACGAAAAATCATTTTAATTTTATGAAAGCATATATTAACCTGAAAACAATGCTCTAAAATTATTAAAAATATACAGTTCAATTTCCTCATATCCATTGCATAACACTACAAAATTACAGGATGTAAATCCACAGAGTTTGATCACTATTAAATTATTTATGAGGTCAGGTGCACCAAGTTAATGTGTGGGATACAACAATGAATCAGGCAACGTCCTTCAAGCGACAATCACATAATGAGCAGTTAATATTTTTAATTAAATTACTTCATTTCACATTTATTTTCTATACTTCTAAAAGGAATTCCACTTTGAAACTTACTTGGGCATTAGAACAAACATCAAGAAATGTGCTAGCATTTTTAAATAGATTTTTAACATGTTGTTTTAACTTAATATTTTCAAAATTAATGTTAAAATCATGTTAAATACATGTTTCTTTAATTTCAATTATTTTTGAAATTACAGTAAAACCCCGTTACAACGTACTTCAAGGGGCCAGGAAATTTGTACGTTATTCTGAGGTGTATGTTATTCTGAAACTGGGAGGGGGGTGCTTGTGAACAATGCATATATTCATAGAAAAACATAAGAATACATGCATGCATTTTATTTTATTCAATACAAATACACTATAGCATATACAATATGTAGTATTACATTAATTTTTTACAGACTTACACGGTTACAAAAAATTCCCTGACTTTTCCCGTATTGAAGATGTCAATCGTCCATCAAGTGAAGGTCTCTAATCTAATTGCAGCAAAAATTGGATCCCGACTGAGTAGCATGCAGAGATTTCCGGGTTTATATATGCTACACTGACCAACCAATGAAATGTGAACTCTGCTTAATTAGTCCATTGGCCCAGTTGCAACTTTCGCATGGGCTGCATTGACCAATCAGAGCAAGACATTTGAACGATGTACGTTGTACTGAAGGGATAATTTAACCAAGGGAATGTAAAATTAGCACGTTATTCTGAAATGTTCGTTAAAGTGAGGTACGTTATTCTGAAACTTTTTAGCATTAAAATACCTACGTTTGGGACGGGGATTTGAAATTTGTACGTTATTCTGAAATGTACGTTGTACCGGGATTTTACTGTATACAGTTTAAAAGTCCACATTTTAAGCTTTAAAATGAGCTGTACTTTGTATAGTTTCAGAGAAACAGGTATTTATAGAACACCTTAACTGACAAATGTCTATAAATTTTACTGCGAATATTTTTATAAGAAATTATGTTATATCAAAATTAACACAGTGGGGCTACATAATTGCTGCTGTGATGCATGATTTGTGCTGCACTGCAGTGATGATTCCAAAGCTCCTTTGCAGCCCTTGGTGTACATGGCATCTTGTACACCTATACACATATCATGAATATCAGTCTATATTGCCAGACCTGATTTTCATTAATTTATGAATTTAATTTAAAAATTTTCATATATGCTAACTAGGTAATTACCGCATTTACTCAACTATAAAACAAGGCTTTTTTTCCAAATTAAAGGGCCAATAAAAGGGGTGGGGTCGTCTTAAAATCGCAAATTACACAAATATGCCAACTTTTGCAAATTAATGCTAAAATCCTCCACCTCGGCTGTAGTAGTCCTGCCATTTACTGGCATTCTCGATCATAAAAAGATCACATGAGATTTTATGATAGCTTTGCGAAAGATTTTAACTTTTAAATAAATATTTTTGCTTCCATGTTCATTAAAAAAAAATTCCCAAAATCTTGCCTCAAAAAAGTGGGGTCGTCTTCTAATCGAGTCGTCTTATAGTCAGGTAAATACGGTATTATTAATTTCATCTTTCATTTTAAACAAAGTTGGAAATGACCCTAGAGTTTTTCTTTATATCACTGTAATTAGATAATTTGTTATTAAACAAGTAATTTATTTTTTTTTATTCTATATGGTGTCAACATGTTCCTAAAAATATTTGGCTGTATATATTTAGCTCCATCAATATTTGCAACTATCTTTTTTTTTTTTTTCTACTTATAAATCAAGTAATAAATGAGCAATTTTTACCTTAAAAAACGAACACAAGGTAACATGAGGAAGATAATTGTGTGCTCCATTGCGCCCGCACTGAATCAAGGATTTAATCCAAAAATTCTGCAGTTGGTCTAGAAGTGGTCCAGAGGGGCAGGCGTACAAGATATATTCACGTGGCATATTGTCATCCAAAGTGGGGTCATTCACATGAGCCAAAAGCCTGAAGACAAACTGGTCAGTTGATCATCAACGCACTGAATTTAAAATAAATTACTTTAATTTGAAAAACAAAGGGTTTTTAACATTATCTTAATTTTATTAATACAGATAGAAAATTAACTTCTAATGAAGGCCATTCCTTACCAATCTGAAGCTAACTGAACACCACGTTCTCCTGTCGAAGCTAGAGCCTTTTCTCTGTGATAAAAAGAAAAAGTAAAAATGCGTTAATTAATAATAAGATTGTTTCCTGTATACTTATTTGACCATCAGAAGCCTAAAAATTATGCTTAAAGAGTAATATCCTAAATGAATTTATTAACAAGAAGTCAAACCAATTGAAAGTAATAAAATGACATGAAAGAAAAAATTAACATACCCAAAAACACAAATCTTATTAATCTTATCTTTGTAATAAAACCCAGCTAAAGAAAAATGTAAAAGAGCATAATTTTTTATCTATTTATTTATTATTTTTTGAAACATCACAATTGGTCATTTGCACTCTTTCACATGACAAATATCTTAACAGAGTCCTGAGACAATTGTTACGTATCTTACAAGGGTAGCCCAGAAAGTAATGCACCACCATTTTTTTCTTCAACAATTATTTATTGAACACAATGAAACTTATACACACGAAAGAATGATGTTTCTTCTACACTCCCTATTTTTCCGCATAATCTCTGCCCATTCTATGGCCTTCCTCCAGTGAGGCAAGGGCGTGTATACCCTGTCGGTACCAGTCCTTGTTCTGTTCACACAGTCTTCACTCTGTGAATCGCCTCTTCGACATCTTCAAAATGTCTTCCACGAATGGCATTCTTCAATGGCCCAAACAAGTGAAAGTCTGAGGGCGCTAGGTTAGGGCTGTAGGGTGGATGGGGTAACACTGTCCAACCCTGTTTCGTGATGTGTTCCGACGTCCCCAAACTGGTGTTGAAGCAAACAATCACCTGTGTTGTTATGGCTTCCAAGTCACTGGAAGTGCTTCTTAAGTTTGGTTAATGTGTTCACATATGCCTCAGAATTAATGGTGCTGCCTCTCGGCATCACATCATTGAGTATGACACCATCACAGTCCCAAAACACAGTGATCATGACCTTGCCAGCAGAAGCAGTTGCTTTGAATTTTTTCTTCTGTGGAGAGTGCGGATGACACCATTCCATCGATTGTCGTTTTGTTTCAGGCTCAAAATGGTGCACCCAGGTTTCATCAGATGTCACAATCCGGGACAAGAAGGCTTCCCCCTCAGCTTCAAAACGTTGCAGCAACTCAGAAGAAATGTTTTTTTCTCAGAGCATTGTGTTCCTCTGTAAGACAGCGCAGAACCCATCATGAAAACGTTTTTGTGTAATCAAGAGCACGAATGATTTCACCCGCACTTCCCTTGCTGATTGACAGCTCCAGTGCCAACTGCCGAGTTGTTCTGTGTCGGTCCTGACAAATGAGCACATCAGCACGCAGCATCTTGTCAGGTGTGACAGCCAAGGATGGTCGCCCCGACCGCGGCAAATCTTGGAGCTCCGCCAAATCGTTTTCTGATGGTCTCACCCTCTGTGCCCAGTGGCTAACCGTACTTCTGTTGACTGCTGATGCTTTATAAACTGCACATAAACGTTCATGAATGTTTCCAACCGTTTCTTGCTCCGCAGTGAGAAATTCAATGATGACAAGCTGCTTGTAACGTACATCACTTACAGATGCCATGTTGTTCCAATGCTGCATGTACACTATCTGTCGGAAGAAACGGAAATTTTGCGCACGCACTCTGAAAACTTCAAAGAATGCATATCTCAAGTTTCGCATTCGTACCATTGTTAGGGATGGAGAAAAAAATTGTGGTGCATTATTTTCTGGGGTACCCTCGTAATTCTGTTGGTTGTCTTAGAGAAGTCGTAATTTGTGCATCAGCAATTGGACTTTAAACATTTTTTGGGCAATCACACGATCTTTATTTGTGCAGAATTTGAAACTATTTTGTTCATTACTTCACGAGTTATGTTGCTCAGAAGTGGAGCCTGACAATGTGCATTCCACACTACATACATCATTACTTTCATCTGAACATTTTGCTACTGAAACATCCAGGATCATGTGCAAAATATAGAGAGGCTACTACAATTGAAAGAACATTTCAATATTGCTTCAAGCAGCTCGATTTGAACTATGAAGAGCACCCAAGCCAGAAGATCTTGAACCAGTCTTCTCTGAAGACACACAAGCCTCAAAAGGAACTTGGGAATAACTCGGCAAGCCATCGGACGTCGATTGCATGCGCTTAAAAAAAAACCAGAAGCAAGAAATATGGGTGCCCCACGAGTCAACAGAACAATCGCAGTGGAGCGACATGTGTCTTGCCAGGCAGAAAAAGTCTCCTCTGTACAAGATCATAATCGTCAACAAAAAAAAGGGTCAACCCTGCCAAATCATCCACTTTGCAATCCACATACATTTCTGGTGCATCTGATGGAATCAGAAGGGGGTGCTGTACCATGAACTTTTCCATTCAACAGCAAAATTTGCAACATGATCTCTTTCTTTCTTCAGCTTTTTCCCATTTCTCTTGGGGTTGCTGTGTTAATTTTTGGTTGAAGCAATGGTTTTTATGGCCGTATGCCCTTCCTGATACCAACCTCACTAGAGGAAATGTTAGGAAAAGGGGACAAACACAAACATCCATGCCCTCGGCGGAATTCGAACCCGTGACTCGCTGGGTCCAAGAGCAATAAGACCTGCACCTTAACCTCTCGGCCACAGAGTCGGCAAAATTTGCAACTTGCTATTGAGGAAAAATTGTCCCAAATCACCACTGTTTAGTCCTGCTATACGACAATGCTAGTCCTCATGTTGTTCAAGTGGTAAAGGACGTTCTTAGTGAACACTATTGGGAACTCCTACCTCATACAGCTTACCCTCCAGACATTGCTCCTTCAGATTATCACTTGTTCCAATTGATGAGGAATCATCTGGCAGGATCATCAAAATCATCATCAAATGAAGAAGTACAAAACAGGATCACTGACTTCGAGTCAAAGAATGAATTATTCTGCTGCCTCGGAATCCAAATGTCACCTGAACGATGGTGGTGGCAGCCAATGGAAGTTATTTCTAATAAATACAAAATGAGACCGGGAAGTTCGGTGAATGGCTCAAAAACAAAGCGGGACATGGTATTTCAGAGATGGTATTTTACTGTCCTTAAAAGTAAGCCCCCATGGCCACAATACACTCTTGCCATGGTTCGTACAACTGCCGCGTGACGTGTGAAAAATCCTCTTTCATCACTGCTTGAAGTTTCCTAGTCATAGTCATAACAGAAATTGAATAACTGAAATGTCGAGAAATCTGTGTCCTTTCACTGTTGATTTCAAAGCAGGAAACAGGAAGAAGTCCAGCGGTAACCGGTCTGGAGAATACGGAAGATAGTGAAGTTCTGAAATCTGTTTTCATGAGAGGAATTGCTTCACCTTTGTAGTGATGTGCTGCCTCGCATTATTATACAGAAGACACCAGGGTTCCAGCTCAGCAAACTGCAGACAGACCTGACAAATGCGCTTCCACAGACGATTGAGGACCATTGTTTGAAATCAACAATGAAAAGACAAATTTCTCAATGTTCCGAATATTTAAACGGCTGTGATGAGGAAACTTCAAGCAGTACTGTAAGAGGATTTTTCACACACCATGCAACAGTTGTACAATGATGTCAAAAGTATATTGTGCCATGGGCCTTATTTTGAAGGACAGTAAAGTAACATCTCTGAAGTACCTGTCCCTGTTTGATTTTCCGAGTCGTTTACCGGAACTTTCCAATCTCACAGTGTATGCAAGTTTCTGAGAAATGAATAAAATCAAAAAAATTCGACAGAATTAAAAATTAATACAAACATTCATGCCCATGACTAAATTTGAACTCTGAACCAGACAGACTCAGGAACTGGAAAGGCTACTGTTAGATCTGGTTCTACAAGATACCATTTCTTCACATATTTCATGGGAATTAGCCTTAATAAAATTTTTACGACAAACGAAAGTGATAAATTAAAAGTGGAGTTAATGTTCCAAACATAAGATAAGGATATCATTGGAAAAAATATTCTGTGATCTGGATTCGAATCAGTGTCCACGACAGGGGCGTAACCAGGATTTTACATGGGGGAGTTTGGTGGGGGGGGGGGGGGAATAAAATATAGACGAGTTTTTTAGAAGAAACAAAGAAAAACAAATGAACTTCAGCAGATCAGGGAAATAAAAGGGGGGTTCGTCCCCCGATCCCCCCCCTAGTTATGCCCCTGCACAATCGCCTAGTTGGTTAAGACGACAAGTTGAGTGCCAGGATGTGGAATTTTTCTTTCCTTTTTTCCAGTAACATCTTCATTTTACCGACATGTTGCTAGTTAAAATCTTGCAGACTTTTGCACTTCCCTGACACTACTTTGTAAAGTCCATACACTAATGCCTGCCAGATCCAACACATTTTAAGATTTATGGAGGTCTTACAATATAACACAAAGTTCGCATAAGGCAAAAATCGACAAGTCCTCGGCCTGAAAAATGCGAGTCAAATTTTAGATTCTTTTTTGACTTTCATATTTTTACATATATCCATGATCTCTGTAGTTTATTAGAAATTTAAACAAGACGTCATGTAACAAAATAAAATGAGGTGAAAATGTGGCGAGAAGGGTGTGGCCGATGATATTCAAAATACAGGGTGTTTCAAAAGGTATAATTCAAACTTCACACGCAGGTAGGAGGCATGAAGGTGAACAGATTCTGTTAATTCATCTTGATAAGAAATACAGTACTAAGACCATTAAGTTGGAAGATTCAGCCTAAGTGAGAAGCAGCCTTAGTTGAGTACTTCCTATAATGATGGATCATTGACATCAATAATACTAGTAGCTCCAAAAAGTTCTGGAATCGTGATATGCTGTGAAATTTAGGCCAGTGTGTATGAGCGAGCAAAGCTTCCCTGCATTGTTTACCATTTACAGATCACGCTCGAATGTGTTTTGATGCGATTTAAGCGGAATGCTGCGGTGCGCACGGGCAGTCTGTTAACTGGTAGCGTAGAGTAAGCATCGCATTCTGATTTCACTACGTAAAATGTCAGTTATGGAACAACATTCGAATATCAAAAATGACCATCCGAGTGGCTGTCCATCAACTTCAATCAATCCATCCACAATTAATCTTGTGAGCAACATCATGTGAGAAAACAGATGCCAAAATGTAGAGACAAAAGCTGCTGCGATATCCGCACTTTGCACCGTTCCGCAAACTGGCTTCGCAGAGTGTTTCCAAGCATTATACAGACGTTGGCAAAAGTGTTACTGCCCAAGGATGGTATTTTGAAGGCAATTTTGTTTAAATGTTTGTATTTTTTCAGTGTGCACAAATAAAAATTAATTCCAGGAATTTTTTAGTATTATTATAAAGGGAGAGAGTGCTGGAAATTTTTTTCAAAAAACTTTACTGATAGTCAAGAGTTCATGTTATGCTACATCACACCTATCACATGGAGCTATTATTGCTACTTTCATCAATACCAGAACTTCCTCCCATTTGTGATTTAGCATCCCCATAAACTTGAGTGGGGGTGAAGAAATTATCGACAGTTTCCTCTTTTGTTTATCTTTCGTTCCATAGCCAAAGAAAAACCTTCTCAGAAAAGCTTTGTGAAAATAAGGAAAACTGTTTAAAACATATATGGTAAGGATGTCTGCAGCCAGTCAGGACCTGATGAGAAACCTATTGAGATTGTTTGCATATATTTTTTTGTACCTGTAACCTGGATTTGAAAGGGAAGAGCTGCTGTCCACGGCGATGTTTTTTCCATAGATACAGCATATAAAGCAATTTTCCATAAGTTTATCCAGGGTAGATCTGGAATTATTTTTTTAATAGCCACTATTTAGCCACTTTGATAGTTTTTTAGCCAACAAGGCTGTCAACTCCCATTAAACAAGGGAAAAATCCACTGAATTCAATTGAACTAATGAAATTAAATTTGATAAATTTAGCAGATTTTAGTAGATTTTTGCATAATTTTAGTGTAACAATTGCTAAATTGAAGCAGAATAACCACTAAGTTGACAATAATGATGCCAACTAATGTTGGATAATAACATAACCTAACCACATGATATTAGAACAAGGTTGAGGAAATACTTCAGCCATGGTTAAACACAATATATGCCTAACCATTAAACAAGTTATTTGATCAATAGGAAAAACTTGTGTACGACATCATATTTATGGCTTATAAAATTATATTTATAGTAACTTCCAATTGATATATCAATACATTATATTCACATCAAAATAATCCAAATAATTTTAAGAATAGCCCCAGTTGAGAATGGCTATTAGGGAAGATCATGGTAAAAGCATGATCCC
>JAHWFO010006418.1:3189799-3301586 GCA_023313115.1 Rhysida immarginata | reverse complement strand
ACCCGATTTTCGCCACTTCTAAAAAAATAAAAAATCGCTACTTCAATTTTTTTGGTGAAAATGGTGATCAACAGCATGACCCCTACCTATCACTCTCTAAATGAAATGATGAAGTTGGTCTTAAGTGAGGCCTTAGGCACTTCATAATCTGCAGAATCCATCTCCGGGCACTGTTTCTCAAAACGCAAGGTGCCCCAGATAGCAGACAGGAGCCTGACAATTCAGTGAATGCGACATTCTGGTGAACAACAATTTGTTGGACATGACAATTTGATGAACGACAATTTGGTGGAACTGCAAATTCAATTGAGATTTTAAATCACTTAAGAATTGCTTACAATTGATACATCTTCAATACAATAACAAAGAAATTTATTTCATTCATTTTATGTATTTTGCAATAAAACCTTTTAGATTTGAATATGCAGTAAACGTAATAGCATTGTAAAGCTATATTTTATTATTAAAAAATATAATCAACAAATTAATGTAAAAATTTGTGACCTTAGCACTGTGTACATGAATTAGCGTTCTGACTTTACCACTAAATGTTTTTAAAAATTTACTTACAGAAACTTGTTATTATTAATTTAATATAATAAGAATAATAAGTTTTGTTAAAACCATGTCAGGGAACAGAGTCCCAAGCAAAAACAGAACCCAGACAAATACAAAAATAAATAAAAAATAAAATTAACAGAAGTAGTTTTAAATTTATTAAAATCATTCATTAACCAAGTATGATAACCCACAATCTGGGAGCAATGCTAAAAAAGCTATTTAACATAAAAGTATTTTGGTACAAGGGTAACTCAAATTTATTGAAACAATGCAAATTAAGACTTTGCCTAATATTAATAGTATGCTCAAAGTCAGGCTTCTTACACTTAACTAAGAAAATCTATAATAAAAAATCTGAATACAGGGTAAGTCAAAAAAAGCCCGCATGAGGAAAAAAAGCTAAGTCCCAGGGCAAAAGGTTTTGTTGAATAAATCTATTTGGTCCTGGGACTTAGTTTTTTTTCCCCCTCGTGCCAGCTTTTTTTGACTCACCCTGTATACTAAAAAGAGCCATAATTATCGTATATACTCGTGCATAAGCTGAATCATACATAAGCTGACTCCGATTTTTGACCCCATGACTTGAGCATAAGCCAAGGCAAATAAGGAAAAAAACGCAACACTAGAGAGGAAAAAAATTCGTTATAGAACACAACTCTTACAAGCAGTTTTTGTGTTAATTACAAGAAGATTAAATTTATAGTAATAAATTCATTGTGTGGCAAAACCATCAAACATAGCTGCTTCTTCATCTGACACTCCAAAAAGTTGATGAAAATTTTCATTCTGATGCTCGTCATCCACATCGTCTTCTGCCTCGTTTTCATCAGACTCATTTTCATTATTTTTATTTTTCTAAACGATACAGTAATTATTTACTGTATGTATAATAGATATTCATTGTAACCGTATTAGCTTTCTTTATAAAACATTCTTGGACGAGTTTCGAGACGTACTTGGTATGAACACAGTGACAGTTTACCAAGGTCAGCACCATCTTGTTTTCGGGATTTGACTTATGAACAATGGGAAAAGTGGATGAAAAATTGAGGAAAAAGATGTGAAATAATGCACTGATTAATGCACTGTATATTATACAGTATATACTTGTACAATGTGCTGTAAGGTAAACTTTCATCGAATGTTAAAATTTGATCGAAAGTGTCGGCAGCCATATCAAAAACATGGCCACCACATCCTTTTAGAGATTCTCATTATGCTCCAAAGAGTGAATAATTTTATCTTATCAGAAATTTATTTAAGCAGTAGAAGGGTTAATAAATGAATTCTAAACAGATTAATAAATTATTATTTACTTTTTGGTAAACTCCACTTAAAAGAGCCTTTCGCTTACAAGAGCTTTCATCAACTCTGACTTGTGCATAAGTCAAATGTGGTTTTTAGGGGTCATTTTTTGGAAGAAAAAAAAATCTTTGCTTATAGACAAATATATAATTTTATTTTAAAAAAATGATAGGTACTATATTTCAGCTGCGCATGAACATAGCCTTATCGCTGCCTATACTAGAACCTTCATTGCGAGGTTAACCTGTCCCAAGCAGCTGTTTATTTCCCAAGAAATTTGAAAGTGCAATCTGTTATAGAGGCACCCCTCCCTTTTTTTATGAAGACTACATTTTCCCTTAAGAAAATTAAAATGCCAACGTATGATTAAGATTGCCTTAATTTGAAAAAATATTACTACTCTATATTTAATCCTTGGACTAATTTTTTTTGTGACTGCGAAATTTTTGATGAAAAAAGTGATGCAGATAAAAATTTTAAGCTAATAAATAATAGAATAAAAATTTAATAGGAATTAACGTTTATAAGAAACACCAAATTATTTTGAAAGAATATAATGTTTTGCTAATTGATTTAGCAAGTAAACATCAAAATTTAAAAACAGAAAAAGTAATTCAGTTAAATTTCAGATTCAGTTTTATCAGAATTGCTAATTTTTATTTTCTTCCTGCATAATCTTAAAATTATGCCATAAAATTTTATTCTGTTCCTGTTTTTTTCACAATTTAAAAAAATGGAAAAAAAATTGTTAAATACTTCAGTCCACCATCTTGGAATTTCGCAAGTCGGGAAAATCCACAAGACGGCAAGGCCCTGGAACTAAGATTGCCAACTTGTGGAGGATAACTGTGTAGTATAATTCTAAATGAATGAAACAATTTTTTATGTACAGGATAAATAACTTCAGTGGTATTAATGAATAGGAAAACTCAAGTGTATATCTGCTTGATTAATCATCATGCAGTCCAGGACACTACTTCACAAACTGCCAATAACATGGCATTTTGCAGTTGGCCATCCATCACCTGGCCTTACTCCCTGGGGTTTTTCTGTGGTGATAAGTGAAGGGTTTACTTTGTTTCATCTATGCCACAAAATCTACCAGAGTTAAGATGGTGTGTTGCTACTGCTACTAAAACCATCATATGGCCCCATAAATGGAAAGAAGTAGACTATTGCCTGAGCATTTGCAATGAAGCATGCAGCTCCCATGTTGAGGCTTATGATTCATTGCGATGTACGTAATCTATGAGTTTTCCTATTCATTGAAACATTGCATAGTCTTCTGTAATAAATAATTACATTGCACTAAACAAATAGTTTCATTCATTTAGAATTATTCCTATATTCAGTAATAGTAAATTGGCATTTTCTAGCTACTTGAATAGCCATTCAGAAAAATTGTGGACATCATGAAATTTATTATAGACTGCAAGAAGATTGGTTTCATGGAAAATAGCACTGCATACGGGCAAGCATGTGATGAAGGCACAACAAACTATTGAATAAACAGCTGAATTTTGAATTTGACAAGATCCTTGATGTTATTAACCCTTTCAGTGCGTAATTAAATTTTATTTTCACTCCTGAGAAGATGAAATTATCCACTTTTCGCAGCATAAAAAGAAGTTTTTTTAAAGTCTATGGGATGAATCCATTTCCGCATATAAAGGTAATGAAATTTTGTGTGGATATACTTGCTTTATGCAGCAAAAGGGTTAACAACCATACTGACTTTATCCAATAAAAAACAATGCAGTCTCCTTTTTTGATGATTTATCTCCTGATTGGAATATTTCATTTTTTCTATTTTTGATCAGTCAGGAGTAGAACCCAATTGCAATTTAGGGATCTGATTTTTGATTGCTTATATATTTTGTCTATTTTATATGTAATACTATCTTTTCTCATTTTGTATTACTTGGCACTATTGATGAAGTTTACTTTTCATTAAAAGCCATTTGATTAAAACTGCATATTGCTTTAAACTGGAATTGTTGCTTTTTCATTAAAAATTTATTGAATAAGAAAAAATAATGCAACAAACAAAACATGCACATTTGTCAGGGATCAAATTAAGGATCTTTCATTCCAAAAATTTAGCTTCTTACTCATCGACTATGCTTAGCTTACTATTAAAACCAGAATGGGATAGCCTTAAAGATTCTCAAGTAACTAAAAATGCTGCTTTTCAGAACACTTGAGTACTGCAACTTATTGCTTTTTACAGTTTATTTATGAACTGAATACTACACAATCACAATATTTCATTCAAATGAAATATTTCACTTGGGAGAGGCCGTGACCTGGTGGGCTTTCTCTGAAATTGTGTTTCAGTGAAGTTAAGCAACATCAGGCACGGCTAGTCACTGGATGGGCGACTCATCAGTGACTCAGGATCAGTATGTCACGCAGAGTAGGTACTGGTCCCCCCAGATACACTACAGATAGAGAAGGTCGTCATATCCACCGATGTGCACCAACTGGCTCTACATCCAGAGAGAGAGCCTGCATTTGTTGGCCTCATCAAGAACCATTTCTCACAGTTTGAATGAGGCTGGTCTATATGCACAATGCCCAATGGTGCTCGTCATTAGTGCTAGAGAACCCTAACAATGGAGAGAGGAATGGTGACGCATTGTGTTCTCCAATCTTCAATCTTCATGCAGATGATGGTCACAACAAGGTTTTCACAGCAGAGTGTAACACAATGATCCTGCACTAATTTGTGAACACCATATGTGAACACTGACAGAAGGTGATATTGGTATGAAGTGCCATCAGTTTTGACTCCTAGTCATGCCTCATGGTTCTTGCAGACACAGCAATACATCAATGTGGCCCCATTTTCTGTCATTTTTGAAGCATACCTAATACTACCTTGCAGCAAGATAATGCTCCTTCTCATACAGCTCACATCATCCAAGAGGTTTTTACAGGATGTGGACACCATTCCTTGACCTGCCAGATCTCCAGATTTTCTCCCTACTGAATGTATATAGCATCCTGATAGGGTGACATTTGCACCACCATCAACCACTTGCCCAAACATTGAATGATCTGTATGCAGTTGCAGGAAGCATGGTGGAATATGCCTCAGGCAACTATTCACTGCCAGGATGGTGGAATGCTCCATTGCATCACTGTCCTTATATAGTCATGAAACAAAGCTCTACCACATACTGACCTCCTGCATAATATGAAAGAATAATTACTTTCATCTATCCACCTGTCATGGTTTAATAAAATTTCCAACGATTTCCATGGCCAGCAATGTATTTGTGCAGCATGTTTATAGCTATATCTACTTAATTTCAGCTTTCCAATTTCTGGATTATAAACTAGAGTAGCAACAGTAGATTATGTTGAAATATTTTTATTTAATAATATGAAGTAGGGGATAAAATTATCCATGATGCTAAATCTTGCACTAAGTATGGGATGGAATAGTAATTAAGCTTTCAAACTCATAAGCTTAAATATAATTTTTATAATTTTGGAAACCTCTTCATGAGTGCAGCCAGGGGGAAGAGGGCAAATCAAGTGAACTTGTATACAATTATTTGATTATTGGTAGAAATATGATATAAACAGGGAACTCTAGAGTATTGGTATTGGCTTTATTCTGCAAAGATGGAGCTGGTATTTGGTGCACCTTTGTTACGTAATTTCTCACATAAATCCTGGCATGCCCATGAAATGGTTTCACTTCTTATCCCAACTTCATGAAGTTCTCTACCGATCATCTGAATGGGAAACATTAATTTCATTCACATTGCAAGAAGAAATATGGTAGAACAACTTCACAGAATGAAATAAGAATTGAAACCAGAGCAGTTTCCAGAAAGTGAAGCAAGTTTTAAATATGAAAGTATTATGATTTTGTATAATCTGGTGCAATATAAATTTTCCATTTATCTGCAATAAATAACTATTCTATATATTGCATTTTAGATTACAATAGTAGTTTACACATTAAGAAGTTTTTATTATTCTTACTGCTTAGGTGAATTTGTTTGTTTTTTTTTCATTTTGAAATAAAAGTATAACCCGCTTAAGTCGAAGTGTCTTGGGACCATGAAAATAGTTTGAGTTATCAGGAATTTGACTTAAACCACATTCCCAAAACTGGAATGTAGGGGAAGGGATTTCAAATTTATCTCGACTTAGGAGAATTTTGACTTAACCGACTTCGACTTATGTGGATTATACTGTATAAGCCTAGAAAGTCTACAGCCATCCCAGTCCTCAAATGGCACGCGAGTGGCCATTGCTTGATTACTGTGTGCTAGGATACATTACTGCTGGTATGCTATTGATACAGTTGCTCTCAGGAAGCCTAGGAATGTTACCATTCAATAGAACGTCAATCTACAGAGTGTCATCACCAAAAATAGCAGTGGCAGTTGGAAGAGCAAAAATTCCCATGAGAAGCAGCAAGAGAAGAAAAATCCACAAAATCAACTAAAATAAGCGTCCGGGCGGTTATTGAAGGTCTGGCACTTATTTGTAAAATTTTGGTAGACCCCCAAGGCATGCATTAAAAATAGCTTATAAAAGTTATAATGTAGGGTAGATGTACCAGTAATTGACAGTGTACCAGTAATTGACAATTCACGATATAAAGGCTTTTAAAAAAATAACAAGGCAAGAAAAGGAACTGGTGTTGCCACCTCGAATTAAACATTGTAGTTGGCTTCCCAGAACAGTAAAAAACTAGGAACTTTGCTCTCTATTATGGCCGCAAACACAAGTTGATTGTTCATTGCCTTACTGAGTCGAAAAAAACTCATAATGAACCACTACGCGAGGGTTTGATTACTTGAATTTATTTCATGAATGTTATGCAATATTTGTCATTAATTTTGTGTGAACCTTTTTGTGTGATCAATGGACAATACTTCTAGTAGTGACAGAATTTCAGATGACCAATGATTTAATTGTTTTAATCCACCGTCAACTACTGGAACCCAAATATGTTGTGTCACCAGTAATTGACATAACCTGTCAATCATTGATAATTTCTCTGTTTTTAAAAAAACAAAAAAAATATATTAATGTGATATAGAATGTAGGGTAATAATAAAGGAAACATGATAGTTTTAAGTCTAACTTCTTAATTTCCATTAATTGACCTAGGTCTGTCAATTATACGAAGTTGACTGTCAATTTCTAGATCATCCACTTTGACATAAATCTTCTAGGCCCTATACGCCGATTCTTTTGTTGGTTCTGAATCTTGTCACAGAGACGATCAACAGATAGCCCAGGACAAGTTATCTTCCAAGAAGAAAACTGCTACTGATATTCTCTTTACTATGATAAGAATTAGCATAGGATGAATTGGATGAATTTTGCAAATAGGAGAACAATCGACAAAAATCAAGTTTTCTAAGAACATTTTGTTGGCCAGATATGATGATATTGCACTATTGGAAAACACCTTCATTTTCTATGGTCCTTGCACTCTACATGGCAGTGGACTGATTTAATTTATTATTTTAAAGGAAAAAAAGATAAAGGATCTAAATAAACAACTTAAATTTTGAAAAGAACAATTTTAGTTAATGTTAAATACTTTCCACATTCTTAAAAATGCTTGATTTCATCAGCTACTTTTGAATGTTGACAATTTTTTTGTAAACAATATATAATAAAAATGTGCAATTAAAATATTGTCAATTACTGGTGCAACTGCCTGTCAACTACTGGTGATTCATGCATTAGTTACGAAAAAATTTAATAACTTAATAGCTTTTAAAGATATAATAATCATTTAGAGATCTGCATTGTATTTACAATTTAATGGTATAACTAGAAAAGTTTCAAAATGCAATTTGATTTCCGTACGCAATTTCGTTTCACGGTAATGTCTTAAACTATCAATTACTGGTACATCTACCCTACCAAATTTTTCATAATTGTGTATATTACAATAGTTCTTCATGTTCTTGGTTTAGCTAGTATGGAGGATTCACTCGATATATTCACCTCGTTAGCAAATGCCGTATATTTTCGGGGTATAATACGCCCTCGTGCATAATACGCACCCATGTTTTTTTCGTTTATTTGGAAAAATTCTCCACATATAATACGCAATACTGTGTCAGCTCTAGTTAATAGCTAAGTAATTTGCCTTACTTTTTGAACTTTATTATTACAGAGTTCACGCAGAATAACAGTCACTAAACCACTGTGCTGACAGACATCTCAGCTCATCTTGAAAATCTGCTGAGAAAACCTGGTATCCCTGGTTTTATGAACGGAAAACGAAAGAGAGACACCGAATTTGCTTTTGCAATTAACATGTGAAATATATTTACACCATAAATACTGTATTAAGTGGCCGGGCGATTATTTGCAAAGATTTAGGGACCCCAGGCCCTTAATGCAGGCGGGCCAGTATTACAGGTTCAGCGCTTATAAAATTCTGCACAACTGTGATGGAAACTATTATGCAAAATTCTCACCCTTCTTCATCTTTTCTAAAGTATTCTGCTGTGTTTTCCATCCTGAATGCATTTAAGATCATTGCTAAACTGTTTGGCTGTAGCTTCTGTAGAATGGTTTTCAGCATACTTTACTGCCACAAGTTTAAAATTGATGCTATAACTGTGAAGTTTACTTTTTTTATCAGCAATGTTGCTTGAAATCCAAAATTAAGAGCAAGAAATTAGAAGACAATCATGCTGGTATCTGATTTCCAGTTTAGCAGTGGCAGTTGGAAGAGCAAAAATCCCCGTGAGAAGCAGCAAGAGAAGAAAAATCCACAAAACAAGCTAAAATAAGCACCAGGGCAGTTATTGAATGTCCGGCGCTTATTTGTAAAAATTGAATGTCCCCAGGCACTAAATGCAGGCAGGCCGGTATTTCAGGTCTGGCGCTAAATACAGCATTTACGGCATGTGGAATATAAAGTGAATAAATATAATGTATATTGTATTTACTGTATAATATTGTATAATAAAAACGAAAGGTAGTGTAACAGTCGCTCACCTTAAATTTTTTTGATGCCCCCCCCCCCTCCTCCCTCAACATCACCTCTCAAGGTTTTATTATCGGCCTATTATACGCAATTGTCTATAATACACACTAATAATTTTCTTAACTTTTTTTTAACACAATACGTGTATTATATCCCAAAAATTGTGGTAACCTCTTTGAGATGAACCCTGCTCACAGTTGCATTGCATTGAATTGCATTTTACAGTTCAATGCAGCAGACTTTCTTCTTCAGACGTCTTCACAAGAAGTTGCAAGAATTCATTTTGGGGCTGTATTTAACTACACTGAATTGCCCTTAAATAAGACTATCAATAGCGACTCTGTATTATTGCAAGACCGATTTATCCTCATACAGCAAACATTGTTCTGGGTTTCCTACATCAACATTTTCCACTCCATGTGATGTCCCATCAATAACCAGAAGGTTGTCAGGATAGTTCAATGCACAGCTCCATTATTAATCCCAGTGGCTTTTTCTTGTGGGCACTTCTGAAGAAGTCCACCTTAATAAATATCTGCCCATAATTTAATGCAATTGCAGGCAGCCATTGCGACTTTTTTTTCCAGCCATTGATAGAGGAATTGTGTTTTAAAGTTATCACAAACACGAAGGTTAGTCTCTAAGAGGTTAATGCCAACCAGGCGGACATGTTAATATATCTTGCATACTGGTTATGCACTCTAAAGAAAGATTTGGAATAATGAAAATTTTATAAGCTATTATAATTTAAACATCTGAGGTATGGTGCATGAATAAACACCCTCACAGACCATTCATAAGTACACTACCCTATCAAAAGTCATGGGACAACCCTGATTTGCATGAAAATGGGATATTCCTTTGCAATTTCACAGTTGGCATTCTTCCCAGCACTACATAACAGAGAGTATGCTATTATGAGATGATGCTTGCATGAATGCTGTAAGAATGTCTCAAAGAAAAGAGCTTTCAGACTTCCAAAGAGGTACAATTGTTGCGTGCCATCTTGCAGGCAAAACTGTTAGACGTCAATCCTCCTAAAACATCCCGAAATCAACTGTTCACAACATCATCCGGGCACGGAAAGAGAAAGGCACCATAAGTGTTCCGCCTAGGAATGGAAGACCCAAGATCATGTCAGCCAGAGACCAAAGGGCTCTTCGTAAAGTGGTCACTGCAAACAGTCACACATCTCTTGATGGACTCACAAGATCGTTCATAGAGTCAGCGGCAACAACTGTGAGCACCCTGACTGTTCGCAGGGAACTGCATGCAATGGGTTTTTATGGCAGTTCAGCAGACCACAAACCTCACATCAGCAACAGCAATGCAACGAGGAGATTGCAATGGTGGAAAGAGCGACGACATTGGATTCTGGATCAATGGCGAATGGTTGAATGGAGTGGTGTGTTGGAACGTCGATTGCACGCATGTGCGGAATGCCCGAAATTCGTGACCGAACTGCCCAAGACACTTATGGCAGAATGGCGAAAATTACCTGTCGAAACATATCAAAAACTTGTGGACAGTGTGCCCCAGAGAGTAGAAGCTGTGATAGCAGCAAAAGGTGGACCAACAAAATACTAAAATATGTATATTTTTTGAGTGTTTCTATTAAAGTGATGGTGTTCCATGACTTTTGATAGGGTAGTGTATGATACGATATGATATTTCGTGCACCAAATGTAGATTGGTCATTCTATCAAGTGATTAGGTTACAATTTATTACATTCTTGAGAATTATATCAATAGTATACCAATGGCAGATGTATCCAGCACCTAGTGATCAAGTAATGGTCACTCACTTGCTGTTTGAAGACTGGGGCCACTACGATTTATATTGATCAACCAGAAAGCAACAGCCGCATGGATGAAATCCAGCTTCAAAGTGGTAGCCTCAAGCAGTATTAGTAAGTAAACAGTGCAAACACACATACCAAAGGCCCATGGTTCCTAATCTGGGAGTTACCAAGAGTAACTTTATTTGCATTTATTTTTATAGGAAATTTCTACCATAGATTTTTTTAAATCGTGAGACCACCCTGTTAAAATGTCTTTTTTATTCAAATGTGAAGTGGGGATTACAAGTTGCTTAACTCCCAAAAAGGGGGTATAATTCGAAAAAAGATGGGAACAACTGCCTTAAGCTACGAGAGCCAGCCTTACTCTACAGAGGTTGAGTCAAAAGTAGTGGCCGAATCGGGAGGGGGGGTTTAGAGTTTGACGAATTCTGGGCGAAGACCATTTACCACAAGGTTATATCGCAGTTTATTAAGAGAAAAGAGTGGGAAGAAACGTCAGTACGAATTTGAATGCCAAAGACATTGTGCTACCTGCGTCAGCCAGTGTAAAAATATGGCAGAAAAATTGGTGATATGTGGGCTCCTTCATCACTATTGGAAAAAGGGGACCAGTATGCGAGCAGCAGCAGCCGAAATTTGCAGGCATCGAGGTTCTGCCACATCCAGCATACAGCCCCGACCTGGAACCTTCCAACTACCATCTCTTCCGGTCCATGGCGCACTTCCTGCGTGGACGGCGCTTCGCCAATGTCAGTGAGGTTGAAGACGCCGTGCGTAACTTTTTCGGCCAGAAACCGAAGGAATGATTTCGCGAGGGCATCCACCAACTGGCTGAACGTTGGATGAAGATCATCGAGCATGATGGACTCGACTTTGAAGATTAGCAATGAGTGGTTCCTGTCTGGTGCCCATTTAAAAGTTTGCGTGGTGATCAGCCACTACTTTTGACTCAACCTCTGTACTTGGCCTAGAGATGCCATTTGGTGATCAGATGAACCTTTTTCCTTTTCACTTGACATAAGACTATTGCTAAATCCAGACTTGTGTGCTAGACCAACGTTTCTCAACTAACGGTCCACAAAAAATATCCTTAATTCGATAATTATAGAGTTTGAGAATAAGTTTCTATTCGTTTTAAATATAAAATAGTCATTTATTTAAACAAAAAATACAAAATACACTCCATTGGAAACGAAAACTTTCTCCCATCTGTCAGATAGTAAACAGATTCCTCGAAAAAAAAAACTCAGGTTCTTTTGACTCGATCCATTCATTAAGCCATTTTTTCAATACCTTCATGAGACGTGAACCATTCTGCAGAAAGGGCAGACACACGGACCAAAATAATGGAAATCCGAAGGAGCAATATCTGGCGAATATGGCAGGTAGGCCAAGATCTCCCAATTCAATCTTAACAAGTATTTTTGGACTGGTTTTGCAATGTATTGTCGTATAGCAACACGTGGGCCCTAGCGTTGTGTTGTGCCTATTGTCCCATTCCCAGTGATTGTTTTGGATGGTTTTAAAAGCTCATAATAAATAACTAAACTTTTGAAATGTGGAGTTGACGAACCTGGTTCACATCATAATCACCATTTTGAAATTGCCGAAACCACTCTTTAAAAGTGGTATTCGACGGAGCATGATCGCTGTAAATATCAATGAACACTCAATGGGTTTCAGTAGCACCGTTCTTCAGAATACTGCAAATGCTGCTTCGTTGGGATAAATGTTGCCATTTTCGACACGATAAAAAAAAAATGTTTATGCTTTTAACAAACATCTACTACTGCGATTCAGAGCTCACATTTACACCTTCAAAACACAAGTATAGCTGTTCCATCAAACACAAAATTACTACCAGTAGTGCATCTTTCTGAAAAGGGCAGAAACTTTATTCCCTTTACCCAATACAAAATAAATTTCAAAACTAATTTTCAATGAAAATAAATCTCATTTGGCGTGTCTCCGAGCTCATGTAGATAATTACTTTAAATTACATTGCTAGTCCGTGAAATTTATTTTAATTGTTACTGGTCTGCAGAGAGAAAAAGGTTCAAAACACCGTCCTACACGCAAAGGCATACCTCATATCACTTGAAAGTCATTTTCATTATGCATGCAATAGCACATGTGGATCTACAATGGAACTTCTTGTTTAATCAATAAAATTAATGTTTTACACAGAGGTCAAAAAAAAGTAGTAACTATTAGTTAATTTCTCAGCTTCAGCTAGTATCACTTCGCTGAAACAAGTATAATCTCTTTTATCTTGAGCTCCATCAGTCCCAGAAACATGTATTGGGTTGTTTCATGAGTATTGGCCAATTTCACTTAGGCTACTTCGCATGAGCCCTTCGATGTGCAACATAATAGCCCTATGATAAACCCATACAAAATACAGGGTCGAGACACATTAATATGATCACCTGCTAGTATCCGGAATATCCACCTTTGGCGGCAAGCACAGCAGCTAGTCGATGTGGCAGAGAGTCAATAAGTCCTCGGAAGGTGGTTGCAGGTATCTGGGACCATTCAGCAATCAGTGCATCCCGTAATTCCATCACGGTGCTTGATGGAGGGTCCAGCTTGCGGACATGGCGATCGAGATGGTCCCACAAATGTTCAATGGAGTTCAGGTCCGGGGAGTTTGGTGGCCAAGGGAGTAGCTTGAATTCATCCTCATGCTCCTCGAACCATTATTGGCAGTATGGCAGGGAGCATTGTCCCGTTGAAAGGTGCCATCACCCTGAGGAAACACTGTCGACATGAAGGGGTGTACCTGGTCTGCGACGATCGTCAGGTAACGAACAGCATTCCGTGTACCCTCCAGCGGTATCAGTGGACTCAGACCATACCACGAAAACATTCCCCAAACAGTCACACCTCCCCCACCAGCCTGTCGTCTGCCAACGATGGTGTCGGGATGCCTGTTCTCAGATGCTTCCCGGCGAATTCTCCATCGTCCATCCACTCTGTTCACCAAAAACCACGACTCTTCAGAGAAAGCAACCCTTTGCCATTCGGCCGAGGTCCAATGGCGATAGTCCACTGCAAATTGGAGGCATTTGCACAGGCATCAACATGGGTGCTGTTACCATACACTTGCTCCGGAGCCCCAACCTCAAGAGGGATCGTTGCACTGTCTTGGTGCTGACACGCTTAGTGGCCCCACTGTTCATTTGCTGTGTCAGTTGCTCAACAGTGGCACGCCGATTGGTCTTGGCCAGGCGTCGTAACCGACGCTCGCCTCTAGGATCGATGGCCGTGGGGGCCCACAGTTACCTCTTCGGTTGCTCGAAACTGTCTGGTTCGTCCAGTCGGGGTAGACCTTCACAAGGGCAGCCCTAGAGCAGTTCACAAAGGTAGCCGTTTCTGAAATGCTGCCCTCCTTGGCCCGATAGACAATGATCATCCCCTTTTGGAGGTCCGACAGGTCACTTGCTCTGCCCATGACGGCGGCAATTGCTGCGATAGCGGAGGCTACTACACATCTGCTGTTGTCAGCTTTTAAAGATATGCAATGATTTTTCATCTGCATACCATGGGACGTTCCAATATGTTCGAGGAGAGGTGGTCATATTAATGTGTCCCGACCCTGTAGGTAGGACTGGTACAAAGGTTTCTCTAGTAGTTGCACATGCAGCAGTGCAGACATTAACGTCATGGAGCAGCACGATGTCAGACAAATGATTCTGCACAAATACAAACTTGGATGGAATGAAAGTAATGAAAGGCTTATAATATCCATAAAAAGGAGATTGTGATTATTTATTTATTGAGGATTCATAGAGTAATTATGCAATCTACAGTTTCTGGTTACTTTGGCTTTCTCCTGCTCAAATTTTATTAATTTTGTTCCTATGAGAATAATAGAACCGCTAATAATGTTAATGGAGTATGGGGTGTGTGCACAACTAGTGGCAGAACTCTCCGTAGATTAGTTGCAAAGTTTGATGCTGGTGACCTGGACATTAATCGTACTGGACATTAATCATAGATAGGTGTCAACAGAGTGTGATACCGAACAGTTATGGCAGAAAGTGGGAAAAAAAAAACAAATTCCACTATACAGGGTGTCTCAGAATTCATTGTACAAACTTCTAGGGGAGTTAGTATGGGTGATTCTAAGCAAAAAAGTTCATATAACATTGGTCCGAATTTGAACGCTAACTGAGATATGAACAGAAATAAAAATGTCGCCACCAAGATCAACAAGTTAATAACTCAGGTTCTGTATAGCCTAGATTAATGATTTCAGGGAATAACAGGGTACATAAGACTGTGTATACCGTTAAAATTTGATCGAATTCCAACAAGAAGTTTCCCAGTTACTCATTCAACATCATAACACATGCTCACTTGTGAGTACTAACTAGCACTTGTTACAATTTTGACTGTGTAACTCGGAAAATTCTCGTTGGAATTCAATCATATTTTAATGGTATACACAGTCTTATGTACCCTGTTATTCCCACAAATTTCATTAATCTAGGCTTTACAGAATTTGAGTTATTAACTTGTTGATCTTGGTGGCGGCATTTTTATTTCTGTTCATATCTCAGTTATCGTTCAAATTCGGACCCATGTTCATATGAACTTTTTTGCTTAGAATCACCCATACTAACTCCCCTAGAAGTTTGTACAATGAATTCTGAGACACCCTGTATATGAGTTGTCCAATGAGCTACTAAATCACCAGCAACTATAACCTGACACCTGGCAAAAATGGTAGGGAAAAAAAAAAAGCTGGACACTTGGGTTCCGTATGCCCTCATCGAACAGCAGCAACTGCAAGGCTTGGAAATGTCTTGCCCTCAAATATTGTGAGATTAACACCGTTTCTGCATCACATCATTACTGTTGACGCAATTTGAACAAAACGACAGTCACTGAAGAATCGTGCAGGTCCATTACTCCTACAAGATGGTGCTCAACCACATTTGCCTGTTGCAACCCTGCCAAAAATTAATGCTTTGGGGTATGAGGTTCTCTCTCATCCTGCGTATTCACCACTCTTGGCCCCAACAGATTTCCACGTCTCACCATTTGGACAATTTTTTGCAGGACAAATGGATACTGATGGAGATGCTGTCATTACTACCATCACCAGTTTTTTGGAACATTGTAATGCCAACTTCTGTCAGCATAACATTTTGTGCATGTTGGACACAATATATAGCTGCTCAGAGCAGGTGTTTCAATTAATAAAATGTATTCTTTTCCTTGTTTCTTGTGTCATTTTCTTTTCCATCAAATTCGGCCAATACTTACAAAACAGCCCAATAGAAGTTTTGTTCTAGACATTCACGAGTTCCTAAAAATAACATTTGCATTTAATTTTAGTTCTCTAATTATTCTAACATTCCAATTTTTAAATAAGTTAAACAACCTATTTGATGTGAATTGACGAAGGCATGTATCTGAAGCATGCAATCCAAGTTAGATGCTAGACTAGTCTGCACTGAAAGCTTAAAATGAAAAGTTGAAAGCAAACTTGAAGATAAAAGCACACAAATGTGGACATAGCATACGACTCTCTCCTACCAGTTTAGCATTATTCAAAGAGTTTTTGGCACCATAATGGTTGGCAAAATGTTTTCTTAGGACAATCTGGTTTATAGTTATTAAGTATTTCCACAAATAAGTTCTTAGGGAAGTTACACCCTGTCAATTAAAACTTCCCATCACCACCATCTTTAGTGTTTTGTCCATCACATGGTTCGCGCTTACTCGCAATTTACGCGTCAAATGAGCATTTTTTCTAAAAATTGACCCGTGATTTTTTGACCAGCGAGTCAAAATTGACTTGCTAAATTTTGGATATCATCGACCCATATCTTTCTCACCACATTTTAACCTTACTTCATTTTGTCACATGCGGTCTTGTTTAAATTTCTAATTAACTATAGCAATCAGTAGCTATAAAGATTTTGGATGCACGTAAAAATATGAAAGTTAAAAAAAAATCTAAATTTTGACTCGCATCTTCTGAAATTTGACTCGCAGTTTTCAGGCTAGGGAGTCAAATTGACTCGTAGATATTTTGTCCTAGCGCGAACCTTGTATCAAGTCACTCCAAAAATTAGTGTACAGCATTTTTTAAAATTCAGTTTTCTTTCTCGACTTTTGCTATTTATGCGGTATGACGAGACATTCTTTAGGAATAAATGTCCCTTCTCCATATAATCTTCGTTCCTTTCAACTGCCTTACCTTGGAACTAGGGCCCGTATGCATGCACGAGAAAACTCTGAAGAAGTCATCTTCTCCAACCTCATTCCATGAAGATGTTCCTTCAATTAACCAAAGAGATGGAATTAAGAGTTATAAACTGGGTGTTGCAATGTTGTCCAGCGAAGTTTTTGGACCAACATTTTTAGACAGAGTATTATCATGGCACAAATCTTTTTCAATCCCAAATGCTGCACTAACATTTCTGCAAACGCTCATTTCCCCGATTCCCAATAGGAATGACTTCTTTTTCATAGTCACACACGTGTCTTGCAGATCATGTTGTTAATAGACTGCACATTGTAAAGTGCCCCCTGCTATTGCCAAAAAGAATCCTGAATAATGGCATGCCCCCTTTCACCAAATAATCTACTGGATTGAGGAATAATTCATGAGCTTTTTTTTTTCAAATTTAAAAATCCATGCAGAAATAAAACACAACGGCAAAATGTTTGTTATTGTGTTCTACAGAATTTTTGTTCTACAAGATAGTGTTTTGATTTTACTGATTATTTTATTAATTTTATTGATTTTTGTGTATTTTCAGGTCATTAAAATGGAATGTCAAGTGGACAAAACGGAGCATTTTCAACCCATTTGCTTTTTGCATTTAATCGTAGTGTTAAGGCCGCCAAAGCTCCTCGTGAGATCTGTGCTGTGTATAGAGAATTTGCAATGCCTCAAACAACTACTCGCAGTTTGTTTACATGCTTCAAAAATGGAAATTTTGATCTCAAGAATGGATCACATACTGGTCGAAACAAAGTTCGATGAAGAGCAATTGAGTCAATTCTATTCAATTTGAGGTCTTCTCAGATACTCTTATAGATTAATTTGTTGTAGTTTTTTTTTGTTTACCATAATTTGAAATAAATGCTCATGAATTATTCCTCAAACCAATATGTTCCCAACAATTAACTGTACCACAATCAACAGTATCATCTCAATAGACCTTTTACAACCTCTTACGAATGTTTCTCACAGCAGAACTCTATAATAGCACATTGGTTTTGGCGAAGTTAAAGCATAGAAGCCATCTTGAACACGTGCTATGACTGTGTCACTAGTGGGAAGGAGTCAAGTTAAATTTTATTACAAATGTGAAGGATTTTTCTGTGCACTCTCGAGCCTTTAGGGTCGAATTTCTACAGATGGTATAGAACTCTAAACTATTTTTTTTGAGACAGGAAATCAATGGCTGAAATGCACAGTTCAGGTCCTCGAGAACTCAAATGAGTAATACACTGCTTGTAAGCTGCTTTTGTTTTCATAGCAAACACTGTCTGCTCACTTTGACATTGATGTCTACAAGCACCTGGATGGATGTGACTCATATGGCAAGTTTGTGTACATGACCATAACATTAAAAAATCAGCTCTTCATGTGCAAAAAAATACAAACAATACAATGGTTCAAAATTAAACATTAGAAAGTCTTTTTTTTTATATATATCTAGCTTCCCTGATCATTGGGACAGGGAAGGTCCTGCCCGTCCCATGGCCAGCACAATTGCTTTATCTCACTCCTCTAGACTTTTTCCTATGGGGGGCATTTCGAGTCGTTCGTGTATGAAACCCCAGTAGAATCTGATGCGATACTACTTGCCAGAATCCAAACTAACTGTCTCTTGTACAACAGATATCAGGAATATTTAAAGAATGTGACAAAATTTCAAATGCCACTGTAATGCATATACTGAAACTGGTGAGAGCCAGTTGCTCCGAGCTGTAAATTGTAGTTATGGATACACAAATTGTTGTTTGCTCTGAAAATGAAAGCAGTTTACAAAACGTTTCCTCACACGTACCAGGTGGTTATAACAAGTTCCCCACTTATGCGCTGGTTGCAGACCGCATTATTGCACGGATAGTGATGAAACTTTGTACAGGGTGATTCAGTCAATTTCTGACAATTTCAGTACTATGATTTATTGACCCATTAATGTTTACAAACTTAGCATTTCAGTATGATATTTTAGGCAGTTCGGAGTTTTTATTCCCGTGGAAAAGTCTTGATGATATGCTCAATGTGGCCACCATGATCGTTTTGAACTGCTCGCAGACGAATGGTGAAGTTGTTCATAACTCTCCAGGATTTCTGCATCCACAAGGGTGCAGCAGTCGATGATGCTTTGTCGCAGTGGTCTAGGGTTCTTGGTGCTGTAGTGAACACACTGTCTTTAAGGAACCCCCAGAGATAAAAATCACATGGGTTTAGGTCAGGACTCGTAAGGGCCAAAGAAAGCCACCCCCGAATCGATCTGGAAACGACAATTTCGGCCGTTTGAACACGAGCTTCGCTCCTGCCGTTTTTCTTGCCTTTAACACATCCAGTGGCACAAAATTGCTTGCCTGCCTGATGCGTCTCGACAGTTATACTCCTTCCAGAACTTTCTTTGCACGGTTACAGGTGATTTTTGTCTCGAAATACCATTCAACAACCTTGCATTTCTGCTCTGTTGATAAAGCGGGCGCCATTTTTCAACAATACGATTTTCATGCAACGCCATTGCAACAATATAAATTCCAACTATTTAGAAATTCGATATGGCGCTCATATTCTTTCAATTGTTTATCCCTAATGAACGTCATTCGAGTGAAATGGTCAGAAATTGACTGAATCACCCTGTATATAGGCTATTTAGAGCATGGGGAAGAGAATTCCAACAAAAAATTTATTAGTGCATATGACTGCTACCAGGGGAAAAAGTGGTGCCATATGCAAAAACACAATGTCTGTGAACAACCAATCTGCAGATCACCACACAATTGGGAAAGAAAGAACGTGCACTCCTGACGAAGCTCTACTGCCAGACTAACAGCACTGTAAAAATATCGGCGTGTGAAGGGATTTCGAGCAGGACCCATGACAGCAAGAGGTTTAAGAAAGATGATGTAGAAATTCAAAGATGTGCTGCCTGTTCACCAGACCTTAATCTATGTGACTTCTGGCTGTTGGAAACTCTGAAGGATCGTGTTTATCATGGAGGCATACGGACCTTGCCTGAACTGGCAACAGTTTAATTCATTATGTTGCAGTCATTTCAAGGGAGACAGGTCGTGATACTGTTGAGCACACTGTCCTGCGTTTCCAGCATGTCATCGACGCAGAGGGTGTGCTTATTGAACAGTCCCTCTAACAGTATTCCAGTATTGCATTACTATTGTCTGCATATGATCTTGCAGTGCCACCTTTTCCCCTGGTGGCAACTGTATGCACTAATAAATTTTCCTTTGGAATTCTCTTCCCCATCCTCTGCATAGCCTATACACAAAGTTTCATCACTGTCCATGCAATAATGTGGTCTGCAGCCCACGCAGAAGTGGAAAACTTTAATTATAACCAGCCGGTATTACACATTCAAGATCTCGTTGTGCCCGAAATATAAATTTCTGACCGTTGGTTTGTTATCAAAATAGTTTACATTCCTTTATCATCTGTAGAGTTGAATTTTATCCCGAAAGGTTTGAGACCCTCTGTATAAAGAAAAACCTATTTAAAAAGGAAAAAAAAAAAATGCTGTGCATCATTTTTGGAGTGATCCTCATTATATAATCGGATTATGGCAGAGATTTAATGTTTTTTTGTCCGAAAACTTTTGAAGCCCACTTCATATAGAAAATTTTTTTTTTTTTTAATTTTTATTTACAAAACTGGGCTGTGTTTTATTTCAGGAGATTTTATTATTTGTGACGATAATTCCATTTTTTTTTCCCACAAGGTCAATGCAATTGAGTTAATGGCAGTCTTTAAAATGATTCGTGGAAAATTTGGAGGCAAACGATCATGCATATAATTTAATGAACAAAATTATCAAACAGACTCAAAGTAGATAAAATAATAAAATGTAGTTTCGCGTTGGCGTCATTTTTAAGGAGAATTCCTGGGATCAATGATACTAGGAACCTCGTCTATAGATCCTAGGAACCTACTGGGGAAGGAAGATCTACGACTAAATAATAATAAAAAAAAATATAAAAAAAAAAAATAAATAAGGGCAGAAAATTGGAAAATAAGTTTTCTTATAATATAAGATGAAGATGGTTGCAGAGATGTTTATCTGTGATGGCAATCGCATCATGTATCTCTAAGGAGAACCCACATACAAAATCTATGTATACGGGCACCTGTTAAGTTATCGAAAAATGCATACATTTAAAAAAAATAAAAATCGAGGTACCATAACAAGCAAAAAAGGAAACCCTTACGCTCTATGCTTTGGAAAACCCATCTGTAAAAGTATCTGCAACATAGATGCATTCGCTCTAGTAACATTTCTGATCGGCGCATTTTTGCGAGGAGGCAAAGCGGCCATTTTCAACGTTGGCCTCTTGCAGTCGGCATTCGAGGAGGTGGTGTAAAAGGTTTAAGCGACGCTTACGAATAATGGCCCATGTCTCCAAGTTAAACGTGCAGGAGATTTTAAAAATAGCGTAGCGAGATCGATAATTGATTTGTTTTTTCGAAAACCAATTCGCCGGTGAAACGAGGAAAAATAAAAAAAATAATAATAATACGGGGACGAAAGGAAGGCTGGCTTTTTTCGCTTTCTAGTTGCCAGTAGCGTCACGAGAGGGCGCAGTAAACGTTATCACAATGGCGGGTGTTTTGTTTGAAGACATATTTGATGTGAAGGATATCGATCCGGATGGCAAGAAATTCGACCGAGGTAAGGGAAGCTTTTCGTCTTTATTTTTGCGCTTCCGCGCGATGGCAGGTCGAGGCGGCTTCTTCGCCACTCGTTTGCTGGGGAATAAGAGGGTTGTCATTGCGGAGGGGGCAACATTGCAACATGGGCCGGCATTCGAGAAAGTCGATTGCCTCGAATCGACTAGAAAGCACGTGAGCGCAGCGTGGTTACTTAATATCTGGCAGTCGGCATCCGGCTAAATCATATGATGTTGCTGCTGCTGCTCATTTTGACAGTGTCTCTCTCGATGCGGTTTCTCTCGGGAGGAGGTTTTTCGTCTCGCTCGCAGTGATGGAGGCGATTTTTGCCGGAAACAAACGATTCGCCGCACATGCGGAATGTTCTCCGACCGACCGACTGCGCCACCACTGGATTGTGCTGCTGCTGCTTACGCTTGTCTGCGCAAATGCATTGCGAGAATCGAAACGAGTCGCGCGCGCGCGGCAGCGTCGTCACCCGCTTTTATTTTCTTTCGTGTCGACAGTCCCAACGCGTGGAAGATGCTCCGCCTTCCACCGCGATCGAGACAACCCCGTCGTCCGCCTCCTCCTCCGCCGACAACGACCGTTTGCCACCGCCAAAAGGAGACGACGGCGCGGAGCAGTCGACGCTTGTCACGAACGATAAACGCATCGGTTTGGTTTACGCCGGTGGGCGGGCGGACATCAATCGACGTGTGACGCAGTTCCTCGTGCTTGCCCGAGAAATGGCGCAGTAGAAGTTGGCGCCTGGCACGGCTGCCACCGCCGCTTAGGTTATCTGCGTCTCGTCAAGAGGAAATCATCGCTCGACATCCCCGTGCCCGACTCGCCCATGGACGGGGAACGCCGACTGTACCTGGCGATGTGCAGGTAAGTGGTGACAGGGCCGCGCTGCCTTGCCATCTGGTCGGATGCAGACATGGATCAGGCCAAGTGCGCAATTTGTTGACGTTTGCAGCAGAGGAACTTTACGAGGCATTGCATAAGGCGGAGGGTGGGGGGAAAGATGGAGAGGAAAAAAAAAACGAATGACAACAACAACAACCACAACAACAACTACCGCACCAACATTATCTCCACGAAAAACCCATTTGCCATAACGGCCAATCGAGTCGTCATCAGCATCCCTTAATCTCTTATCTCTGCCGCTTACCCGAATATTTCCAATCGCATCCACCATGACGTTTATCGGCCGTCTTGGCTACAGGTGACATTTTCAAGGTTCTACGATTACACTGCGTTTTGCCGATGGCGATGACGTAACGCAATTTTAATTTTTTTTAACGCTCGTTAGCTTACGCTTTCATTTATTTTTTTATTATTAATGTCACTTTATTAATCTAAGCCGCCTCTCCGCAGACTAACCTCTTAACTAAAAGATTAATACTACGTGGGTGCAATCGGGGATCCTTTTATGGGTTTTCTAGCAGCAGAGGAAGAAAATTTTTTTAAAGAAAAAAAAAAAAAAAAAGGTCGGAAAATGGTTAATTATCTTCTCGTTGTTGTGCTGCTGCGGTTGCTGTGTTGAAATTCCCATTCATCGTTCTCGGAAGGCAAGTCATAAGAGGGAGGCATCGCCAACTCGTTTCCAACAAAATAACAACCCAACGCCAAAAAAGATTTTCACGCGAACTCAGCTTTGCAAGCCATGACGTTTCGTAATGCGCAGCAATAATGTATCGGGGTTTGAGGTGAGAACTGATACTTTTGTTTATCATGCTTTTTGGGGGGGGAGGGGGTGCTTTCTTTTATTTATTTATTTATTTTTTTTTATCCTCCTCCTAGATACGTTCCTTGCTAAGAAAGTGCGCGCGCGCATGCACCAGAGAAATTATTTTCGAGAAAGATCTATACAAGGGGAAAAACCTTATTTTTACATTATATCATTACGATGTATTGTTGGCATTTTTTTTTTTTCTCCACCAGCTCAATCATTCCCCCTTCAACTTATCGATTCCAAATAAAAATGAACGTTGCGCAAGCGCGAAATAATGTTGATTCATTTGGTTCGAAACACGAGGAACCCTTTGCCCACCCCCACCCCCCTCCTTTCTTTCCTTCATTTTCTCATCGAAATGTCACGATCGGTTTCTTCAATTATTTTTTTTATTTTATTTGCTTCTTTTATCCTGCACAGGTATATTATCCGCCAGAACACGTGAATAGCTTGTGTTGATTCTTTTCTCTTCTTTTTCCTTTTATTCGTTTCGGAGCTTTCGCGAACCAACAACACAACCTTGAACTTGAAATAGATTTATCCGGCGGACGATTCCACTGCCTATTGAGCAAACGGTTGTGCGGCGGGGTTGATGGAAACGAACGAAAACGACCATCATCGCTCGGAGCGCTTTCGTCAGCGTCCTTCCAAGAACGCTCCCGCGAGCACGAGCTTCACCAACAAATTGAAGGAAGGAGGGGGGGGGGTGGACAGGGCTCGCTCGCGCTATTTGACGGGTAGGTGATGACACGGGTGACGCGAACGCACCCCCAGATGGCGAGCTTCGCTTCATAAGTCTTTGCCTTTTTTTAAGCGATTTTTTACTGTTTCCTTCTGAAATTGCGCGCACGTCCAGGTTGATGATGGACTTTTCGCAGTGCGGGCATAACGACGCGTTGTTGTTGTAGAAAGGTTTAAAGATGCGCGCGTGCCGTTCGATTGTTGCAGTCATGTGATCGGTCCCGATGCCACAAGTTGGTCGTAAAGATGGACACGAAATGGCACCTGGCGGGGAGGGAGGCGGGAGAGCCTTCTCTTAGATTAGTCAATTAGAAAAGGATTTTTTTTTTTTTTTTTTTTTTCCTTTAGCGTGCATGGATTTTTTGTTTTACTTTTTTTTGCGCGTGAGAAAAAAAAACTCAGTTTTGAGGTGCTTTTCTCGTAGTTATGAGAATATAAAAGGAGAGGAAAAAAAATTTTTTTTCGGTTTACTTCGCGAGCCTTTTATCCTCCGAGGCGTAAGTATCCGGGAGCGAAATCGGAAAAAATTGCGTAATCATGACCAGCTCCGGTAAGCCATGAGCGTCAAGAAAACTGCTGCTTCGGACGCAGTTTTGAAACGAGGCGAGCCATTAAGCGAACCATAAGTATTATTGATCTCTTCCTTTTCTATTTTTTTTATATATCCATAAGCAGTTAGTGGTTATGTATCCGTGTATATCCGTAAGCATAACCTTCTTTAATGGCACGGGATTAACGAGCGCGACTTGTTCTTTCCATTCCCATAACCTCGTTTGCACACCTCTCTTCGCCGCATAAACAATTATGTAAGTTCCGCCCACTCGCTTCATTTAACTGAGCTTCTCTCATTTGGGAAACAGAAGTGAGAATTCAAGCGTGAAAACTCGTTTTGAGCTGAATTGTAGGATACTCAGCCACTTCAGGATGAGGCTTTCTCCAAATTTTTTTTTTCCGAAAACGAAGGGAAATTGGCCAATGAGCCCCCCCGCCAGCCAGATGTGGATTGGAGGGTGTTAGAAAGACAAGCAAACATCCATGCCACTGCGGGATTCGAGCCCGCGACCATCAGGAGGACCTGCGCTCTCAATGCGCTTGGCCACTGAGGTCGGCTTTAACCAGAATACGATGGCGAAATGCGAGGAGAGTCAGTCAACTCTTTGCTTTTTCACATGCCACTCTAGATCACGTGTCATCCGCTGATAACGCAAACAAACACAAAAGAATTGGTGTGCGCTTATCTTGGGAGAGAAATAAACAAACGAATAACAATAAACTGTTGGCTCTTTATCATTGGATTTTTTGTCTCCCAAAAGTTTTCTATCATCATCATCAGACTTTTTATCTCGCTAATCGTAGAAGGGAAGGTGAATTGGCGATATTGATTCGTAATCGATAATGAGGTAACTTTGTAATTTTTTCTTTTCTTTTTTTTTTTTTTTCTTCTCTCCTCGCACGTGAAAGGGCTCGATCTCGGCGCTCAGGCTTATTTGGATCTTTCTTGGAAGGACGAGAAAAAAATAATAATCCCGTGGTGGTGAGGAGAAAAAGATTCAAGTTAACGCTGAGAAATCTGCATTGATTAAAAGCGAAATAAAAGCGCCAAACGCGGAGTTGCGTCGTCCAGTTTTTGACGACGGAATGTTTGAAGGTGATGCCATCTGCAGTGACGTTCGCATTAGTCGCCATGGCAACGGTCGGGGCTTGCGTTCTTTCCCTTCTGATCAACGAACGAGAGCGGTACATACGCTTTACCATAGCACTGAGGTGATAACAATGGTCGAATGACCTTGGATATTTGAGAAAGAAAATGGGAAAAGGGAGGGGAGGTGTTGTATTTGGTTCTCAAGGTTAGTGGGCCATACAAGAGTTTCAATAATGGCTGACGAATTTTGTTTCATCATTGGGAAATCGAAATTGTGTTTCGTTTGGCGGGTTAAAAGACAAAAGCCTCGTTATTTTTGTTCACTAGTTTAGAAACATGAACGGGGTGGGGGGGGGTAACTAAGCATGCGCATGATTCTCTCTTTTGCTTCTGTGTTCTACTTTTATTCAATTAGCTTTGACCTTGACTGATTGCGTCATCTGTTGCGTCACAGCCAACAGCGCTCGAACAACGCGGTTGCTAAGGCAGCGGCGATTGGCGTCGCGCGTTTTTGACCCGTTTTTTTTTGGAGGGGTAAATCGGAAAAGTTTAAATTTGGTGGCCGTTTTTGATGTTCGGAGGGCGGAATAATTTTAAAATCTCTCGCTGCGAAATTTTATTTATTTATTTTTTTTAAAAAATTGAATCGAAACTGTAATAATAATAATAATGATAATAAAAAGCCGTCAAGGGTAATTTTTGGCACCTTTCGTATTCTGAGCGTTATTTGACCCGTTTTCACTGCTGTAGATTTTGCTCCAATTGGACGGCGCTCCTGAGATTTTAATAATAATGTTGAGCATCACCTTTTAAAAATGTCTGATCGATCATCCCTTTATATCTTCCTTCCGCCCACGGTGCCTCTTTATAAATAGAAAGTTGGGGGTAAAGTTTAAATTGTGTAGGAGAGAGTGGGGGGATATTGTGTGACGCACAGCTGATGCTGCGTCAAAGTGATGCATACACAGCAGTGACGTGGGCGCGTGACGTCGGGAGGGGGGAGGGGTTGGTCAAGCAGAGGTGCGTTGGTTGCGTATCTTTTTTTATTACGCGTAGGATATTTATATTTATTTTTTTTAATAAATATTTTTTAGGCTTTTCCGCGGGAGAATTTTGTTGGGATAAATAATAATAATGGATGACCCCCCATTCTCCTGTTTAAATTTTCTAACATGTCTCTTCAAACTATGCACTGACACATTTTCTTTTCGAAATTTCCCGATGAATCACTTGGCCCTTATAGCAGCGCGTGCAGTTCTCTTGTTTTCTTCTCGTTTCAGTCAGTCGCCTGCACTGCGAGAGCGAGTCCTTCAAGATGGATCTCATTCTCGATGTCAACACGCAGCTCTACCCTGTGGATTTAGGTAAGTGGCCTAAGATGTTCACTAACTTTGTTTCCGTTTTTGTTTGTTTTTTTTTTTGTGTCGAGTTATTTTTCCTTCCTCGCCTCGTCAATAAGCGCCGCACAGATCAAAATGTGAATTGCTCATTCGTACGTCGCATTTTAGTAGAGCGACGAGCACCTCTTCCCGTGCGCACTAACTTGAACTTGACCATGGATGCTGTGACATCGTCGTCGAGCGTGTTCCTTTCCTCTCTCTGCGGATAAATGCACAGAGATGTGTGTCATGGTTAATGAATGCTCACGACTCGCCCGTTGTTGTTGGCAAAACAAAACAAGCCAGTGCGAAGACTTTTCCCGGGCTCGCACGAAAAACTGTGACGCTCGACGGCTGAGGCGCACTTTTCAATTCTCCTTTTTTTAAGCGGTTTTATTTATTTGTGTGCGTCATTTGAGTTGTCAAAGAGGAGCAGGAAGTGATCATACGGAGAAGTCAGTCATACTTGACCCCTCCTTAATTTTTGTCATTAAATAATGTCATTATTGTTCTCGAGACAAACATCGATTAGATAAAGAGAGAGAGAGATGGATGTGGATGACAGTTGCACCTTGATTCAATCATCGCCCCGTATCAGGAGAGAAGACAATTGGTGACAAGCGCACCATTGTTCCCGCTCAATTGGGCGATAACGCCGAGGGAGAGGGAGGAGAAGTGGAGAGATTGGGAAAAGTACTTAAAGGGTCCTCTACTCCTCCTCCTGACTTCACTTGCTTCTCGGCTCTTGTACCTAAAGGGGATTTTTTTAGGGGAGTGGGAATGGATGATGGGGTATCTCGTTTCCATCTCTCGCCCTCTCTCTCTCTCTCTTTTTCTGTATTTCTCGGGCCTCGTCGTATTTTGTGTTCCCCTACCTTCACCCATCGTCGTGTCTCCCGTTGACAGGTGACAAATTTCGACTGGTGCTGGCGACGACGCTCCGAGAAGATGGCTACCCGGACGACGGCGAGTGGGACCCTCGTGATTCCGGGGTGTCGAGGGCCGACAGCTTCGAGTACGTGATGCACGGCAAGATATACCGCCTGGAAGGGGACGATACGAGCACCGAACCCACCAGTCGTCTGTGAGTAATCAACTCTACGAAATCACATACAAACACAAACACCTTTATTTTTTGATCCCCCGCCGCCTTCTAATTTGTAGTGTGTTATTCAGTCTCCCATGTCAGTACCTTTTTCTCGGGAAGGGGATTTGGGGTTTCTTTTTGTTTTGGTTGGATTATTTGGTTGAACGAAAAGCAAGAGGAGGAACAAGTTGTTGTATTGTAATAGTGACGAGGAGTACTAGTTGTGATGGTTTAATACTCTAAGCTGAGCGGCGGTCGAGTGCCACTCTGCGTTCACATGGAACAATGTCGCACGTGATGTGAACACAGCTGGTGGTATCTCAGTCGCCTCTCAAGCTCCATCGACCTTTCCACTATCACATCTACTGGTACCACTACTGTTTCTACTGCTACGACCACTGTTTTTATGCCTTATTTATAATATCATCATGACCTTCATCATCATCATCATGAGTACCAGTTAAAAATGCAACAGCAGCAGCAACAACAACAACACCAACGCCAAGAGAAATGTTTGCGACGGACGAGGTTTTCTCCATTTGGGTTCGTGTCTTGTCGGAGGAGGAGGGATGAGGAAGACAGAGATGAAGACGCAAATCGTTGCGGGAGAAACGTGATTTGCTAATTTTTTTTTTTATCCTTTTCTAAAGAGAGCTGTGTCGCCTCCGTTTCACAGCCCCCCCGCCCTCTATTTGTGTCCCCCTCCCACCTGCATCGCAGCAATTTTGGCTTTCGGCGCGTGTGCCGTGACGTCACGGGTTTGAATGTGACATCAGCCGCAGTGACGCACGCTCCCGAGTTTGCGAGAAAATGTTTTTCCGAGCATGCTTGTGACGTGGAAGAGTTGCATGCGTGCGTCTTTTTGAACGGATTGGAGAGAGATCGAGAGAGACTGGGAGCTTCGCAGTTGACAGTCGCCTTTTTCCCAACCTAATATTGCCCTCGTCGGAAATTAGGCTGTGGGTGGCCTTTTTTTTTTATTATATATATATTTTTGCTTTCTTTTTTTTTATTTATTATCTTTTCCTCTTTCTGTTCTAATATGGTGATTTGCATTTTTATTGTTAGTGTGTTCTTTATTATTTATTATTATCGTTACTTTTGAGCTCTTCCTTATATTAGGAGCACTTTTCACTTCTTCCTACTCGTTAAGTTTGTTCGTAGAATGTATCGATTTCTTTACTGCTCAGTTGATGACTCCTTTCCCACTACCCTCGCTCTCATCCATCATCTCTTTTGCTCCACTGAATTTTTAAATTTGTCTCTGCACCGTTTATAGTTTTATTATCATTCCTTTTTCTCTCTGTCTCTCACTCACTCTCTCACTCTGGCCAAGTTGACTTTTTTTCTCGCGTTATTTTGGCTTAAGCTTCCACCTAACTCCGTCGTCGGCAGCTTCGTACCAGAAGTGCTTTTACACTAGTGATTCGATATCTGTAAATGCATTATCTGGTATGAAAATTGCTGGCGAAACATTCTGCTGCTGCTGTTGCTGCTGCTGTTGTTGTAACTGCTGCAAACACACACAACCAACTAGTAACTCAACTGCTGCTAGGTTTTTTTGTTTTTTTTTTTCCTTTCCTCTCATTGTTCTCTTAAGTGTTATTATAGGTTGGTGTCTTGTTTAATAATGTTCTGTGTTTAGTGTGTATAACTATAGCTGCTTTTATCTTTCCTAACATCACCCCCTCCTTCTGTCATCCCAACTCTCGTTTTCGCTCTCACTCTCCACTTTCGCCGCCGAACTGCTTTGTATGGAGGAGGACGCGGGCTCAATGGAGAAACCGAAAGTCTGCAAATTTTTAAAATGATAAAATTGTTAATTTTTTTTTCAATAATGAATAGCAAAAATATGTGATTGAAACTTTGTTGCATTTGTATGTATATATATAAAGATTTGTTTATTGATTTTTTTTATTTTCTTGCTAAATAAAAATTCTTTTCAATCTGTTTAAAAAATTGCTTGTTGGCTGCTTTTTTTTTTTTTAAATATAAATAGCTGTTGTGATTTTATTTTTCGCATGCTCTTAATCTAAATACATGGAATTTAATTAAATAATAATAATAACTGAAGATAACATGATTTTCTAAAAGAGATGCATATATATATATATATAATTTTTTTTTTCAATCATAGATTATGAATGTTTAAAAAGAAAATAGAAAAATCAATGAACACATAACCACTTGGATTTGGGAATTGGGATGCTGGAAGGTCTTTTAGAACCAAATACGTGTTATTTATTTTGATATTTTGGGCGAAAAAGGGCTTGGTTGGACTTTTTGTTGACTAAAGGGTTTGGTTGGGTGGGTGGAGGAAGGGCGGGTGGAAAAGTCCAGGGTTTTCTTCCAGGGGGTTGTGTGGTGGCAGTGTGGTTAGCTGGTTGTGTGCTGTCGTCACAGCCACTATCCACACTGTCGCCAAACGGCTTTCTGAACAACCTTATTACACTTATAACAAACGATTAATAATTAAAAAACAAAACCCATAAAAACTAACCAGGGTGGGATGTTGTGATTTGACATTTGGATTGATAGAAAAACTGCCAACAGATTCTAATAGATTGTTTTTTCTTTTTCTTTTTTTTTTTCTTTCCTATTTTTTTTTAATCTTTACCTCGTTCTTCGTGGTCGTCCAGAGCTGCATACGTGTCGTTCGGCGGTCTCCTCATGCGACTACAAGGCGATGCCAACAACTTGCACGGTTTCGAGGTGGACAGTCACATCTATCTGCTCATGAAGAAACTTGCTTTCTAGTCTATTATTCATTACGTTTTCTTTTTTGTAACTTGTGATTTATATAATTACATTTTGTTATTGTTTGTAATCCATTCTCTTTTTTGAAGTATTTATTATTATTTTTGTATTTTATAAGAAAATTCAATAAATCTTAACTCCGCCACCAAAAGGAATGTCTAGACACGCCGGTAAACTTGGCACTTTTGAAGTTTTGATAAATGTTGAAAGGTTGACGAGTCAATCGATACCAGGAAATGGCCATACTGCTGTAGTCTTAAAGTTTATTTTCAATTGTGCTTTTGTGAGATAGTGTGTATAATAATCTTTGAGAGCATCGGGCTTTATAGGAGGATCGCGAAACTATTAAGATTGGTTATCTTGGCATGTGAGCATGAGAGGATGGTTGTCAAAAGCCATTCAGTGAGGGTGTCACTAAAGAAAAAAAACAACAAACAAACCAGTTTTAAAAACTTGTTAAGGTTTACGTGGAAATCATTCCAGGAATGCAGCACTGGAGAAGCTTTTAACCAGTTCTATGCTTGGAAATGCAAAAGTTGTTCATTATTTACTATACGATTCCGAACAATTGTCCTTTGCCATCACTTACTTTGATTAATGTATATAGCAATACATTTTCAATTCATATGGGCTAACAAAAGCGGTATTCTTGAGCTCGATGCAAGACCCGATTTGACGTATTAGTTCATTGACTGGGTGAAAACTGTTAATGTCAAGTGAGTTAATGAAGCTTTATAAATCATTCGTGTGATTGGCAGTTGGATGGGGATAGTTTCACGAAGCGACCTGAAATTGGTCAGGCGACAAATAAATTTATGAAAAAAAACAAAGAAAACGACTGCAATCTCGTACTTGTTGCCTGGATTCTTTAGGAAGTCTTAGCTGTGATAAAAGTTTAACTTTTGAGCGAACTTTTTGAATGATTGGCTGCTATCAGAACACGTTCAGGGTAGAGGAGAAGCGAACCATCTGTGGCGTCCAATTAAGGTCAGCGAATTACCAGCTCTTTCAAAGAATGGTGTGCACCAAATGTCAAGGACGAAATTCACGGTGGTGATAAGGATTCTATGAAACATGATTCTTAAAATATGGCCGCATACGCTTTTCCAGTTCGGAGGTTTTAGTTTTCAGATTTTTCTTATTTTAAAAAAATGTATAATAATGAAAAAGATTGAAGTAAAGGGGTCTTGGTAAAACCAATCTTCACTTGTAATGTGATCCTGTAGATACGAAACTATCGAAACGCGTCGGTCAGGCTAAATAATTATGTATTGCTTTACCAAGGCCCCTTTATCCAATTTCTTATGCCCCTAATACTTTTAAATAATGGTTTCGAGTCGTCTTAAATTCCTATAAGGGTACAGATAATAGTTAAAAATATCCATAAGTACCTAAGCTTAATATATATCGATTGGATAACCCTTTCAAGCATTAATCGTCATTACTCAACATAATTACCTTATTGTGTTCTAATTTTTCTCTTGCCTAAGGCCCCGCCAAGCAACAGAAAAATTCTAAGGAAATTACTTTTCATCCAAAATGATTCACCCGATTTCAATTGAGAAAATGCCGATCCTGTCAACCGTGTAGTAACTACAGGGTGGTCCAAAGTTCACGACTCTCAAATTAATTGAAAAAAGTAAGATGCAATTTTATAGACTAATCGATGGACCAAATTTTGCTAGCATTCGCCAACATACCTTTGTAACGTTGTTGGTTAAAGAAAATAACTTTACACATTGTACGCGTTTTTCTATAGGACAGGCGTTATTCTCTCATTATGATGCAGTAATGGAAAGATGTTGCATAAACCATCATTAACGAATACCCTGCCATCTTTCTGTTATTAATCTAATCATTGCAGCTTGACTCTATTCAAATAAGTAAATAATTTAAAATTATAGTCTCAGAAAATGTGAGTCGTGAACTCTGGACTACCTAGTAAACGTGCACCAAATGAAATGGGAACTCCTAACAATTTGTTATTGTTATTGCTGTGGACTCTCTGGTATCAGTATGGCAGGAATTCATCTATGTTGACATAGCTCGTGTTATTTATGGTAAGTTACAAAGTACTTATATATAATGCGAGAGACAAAACAGTTTATCTCTTGATTGGAGTATCACTATCACTGTACTTTTTTAAATTCAAATAATCGGTGTTGTGTCCATTAGGTTGAATTATTTTGAACAACTCAGTTTAACAAGTTTATTTGATGTAACAGTTCTTAAAATCTGTAACCCCTCCCATCGGAGTATTCGATGGACAATTGCAGAACATTTTTTTTTATTCTTTTATTTTAATAAATTAAAGCACTATGCACAATAAAAACCCTTAAAATTACATCATAGGATTACAAAAAAATCTGCTTTTCCACAATACTCTAATTTAACATGAATATGCATATTTCAACCACCAGTGGCCATCTTTCATCACGACTAAAAAATAACACAAACTCTTGGTGGCTGAGATATGCATTTTCATGTTAAATTAGTGTGGGAAAATGGATTTGTTTTGGATTCTTACGTTATTGATATCCACAATTTATAAGATAATTTAATATCATATCTCCTTTGTTAAAATCAACCTTAAAAACGTGAGAACAGCGAGTGGATACATGTGATGAATCTTAAGCGTTATCAACAAGTGATAAACAAGCGCAACAGTGAAACTGATGTACAGATGGGTTTGGTTGTTTAGCGTTGTCAATTTTAATATTTTTAAACAAACGACTGCTTAATCGGCGATTATTCAGACAGGTTTATTGATGACTTAAAGTATGGAGAAATATTTTTGAATTTCATGCATATTCCCCAATGGAATGGACTATATCCGCAGTTTCCATGAGTTGACCTCCTCCGATTACATTAATCTTATTAGGAAAGATTTTGGTAAAAATCTGAATAATTTTGGGATTTGACTTCTAGCGCGGCTCAAGAGTGCCAAAAATTGTATAATCATTAATAAAAACTGGATATAGAACACTATAAAATGGTAAATTATCCATAACATCCAGTTGGTTTTATAGCCTACAATTATATTAAAGCGGTTTACCTTATGTAATCTAATTGTAAACCATTTTAATTTACAGGTGTCCCTCGCTTTATGTGATTAATTGGTTCTATGAAATGATCGCGTGAGTGATATATCTTTCATAACTTTTATAACTTCTCTAATGATATATCTTTTTTCCGTTTTTTAATCTTGGAATTATTTTGATCGCAATTACAGCCTTTTCCCATAATGTTTGGTTTGCAAAAGACTTTAAAATGATTATAGTGGACTTTCTAACTATTAAGGTACATGACCCAAATATTTACCTCGTTCCTATTATCATATAGGATAGTAGCGCAATATAGGGGCAAATATTGTCGTGTACATTTATGCAAAATGAGAAAATCGTCGTCGTCTTTTTGAAAACGAAAGTATTAAAAAGATTTTTCTTTTGTTCCTCTCGTTGATATATCAATTAAACAACATACGTTTCAAAGGTATTTGACCAATTAATGTATCCTAATGTAAAATGAATCTACTTAAGTCGTATGTAATAATTTGGGCAGGAGTGAATAGCAATACTTATGTGCTCTTGACAATACTTTTTAGAACTCTGCCTTATATCGTTCACCTTGGTTTTTCCCATCATCATCCACAGAGAGATTTAGCACAACAATTTTCCATGATTGAGAAATTCCAAGATTGTGATATTTTTATTACAGGAAGCATGTACCTCTGTATGTTGTGTCAGAGTAAGAAGAATTGTTAAGACGATGTTAGAAACCACATAATGAGTAGCCAGTGATATTTGGAACATTATCTCATGTACTTCTTTAAACTAGTTGTAATCTATCCTTCTTCAAAAACCTACATTTTTACACGTTGTTGTTGTTAAATTTCACCAAGTCGAAATCGACCTCAGGTGCTGTGTCGACATATGCTATCCGTTCACAGTTTTCTAATGCGGTAGAGTGATAATGTGGTAGTTTCCACGTTGCCTTCCGCATGATGAAAGGATGATAATGAAAGGGACAAACACAAACATCCATGCCCTCGGCGGGATTCGAATCCGCGACTCGCTGGTTTCGAAAGCTGAAAGACCTGTGCCTTAAATCTCTCGGTCCCCAAGCCAGCTTTCACACATTAAGAAATGTACACTGAGTGAGCATATTATTATGACCACCCTGTCAGTATCTCGTTGGGCCATCTTTTGCCTTTAATACTGCGGTGATTCTTCGTGGCATTGATTCCGCGAGATATTGGAAGATGGTGGGAGGAATCTGACACCATGCCTGATGGATAGCACTGTCTAGTTGTGCTAGATTGGACGGTGGTGGATCCAGCCGTCTGATGGTGCGTTCGACTTCGTCCCACAAATGCTCAATTGGAGTGAGATCTGGGGATTGTGGGGGGCCACCGAAGTAAGGGAAAGTCCCCCTCATGTTCCTGGAACCACTCCTGCACAATACGAGCTCTCTGGCATGGCGTATTGTCTTGCTGGAAGTAGCCATCTCCATTGGGGTATGCCATCCAGGGTCCTTCTGTTATCCTTTACCAGTCGTGACAGTCTCCGTTCTGTCCGATCATAAACCATCCGCGGGCGGCCACAACGCGAACGTTCAGACCCCGTCTTCCGGCTAACCGTCCAGTCTGCTCTTGAGCACCCCACAAATGCTGCTGTTTCGCTGATACTCGCTCCATAGCTCCGAGCACCTACAATCATCCCGCGTTCGAAGGCTGTTAAATCGCGTCGTTTACCCGTAGTTGAAGAATGGAACACGTCTACTGTACCCGACGACACTCAGCTTCCCTTTTTATATTGGTCCGGCCCGCTAGCAACATTGTGGCGACGTCCGTGCACGCATTTGCATAAACATGTCAGGTGGTCATAATAATATGCTCACTCTGTGTATAATCTAACCAAAATGCTTTTAGACCCAAAACTTATTTCTGTTTAATGTTTTAAAATTTTCCTTAGGTGGGTAATATTTGGGCCATGAATCTTTTCTCCCTTCTGTTGCCATTATTATACATCTACTTATTAACTTTTTAAAATCGCATTATAGAGAAAACGCGTAAAATGAGATCGCAGTTTGTATAAAATCTATTGTGTGATAATGGTTCATATTTGATACAATCGGTTACAAGGATAATCTACTATTATTTTTTTGTAGTTTTTCATTTTTAAATCATTACAGCAAATAGCTATAAAAGGTTTGGAAACGGACAAATGCTAAATAATTGATCAGCCCGATTCTTCATTACCTCAGGTTAGGTGTCCCCAGGATATTAGTCATCATTGTTTTGTTGTTCAATGAATTTCTGTTCATAAGCAGCTCAGGTTAGCAAACGAGGCGTTTTAAATCACGGAAATGCCATTAGCTTGCCAATGACGTCATTTATAGAGGAGTTCTGATAGCTCTCATCTCTGAGAGTCAACAACAAAATGCGTAAAAGCAAAATATTATTTGGCTCTTGCAATCAACATCTGCGGGCTTATTTTACCTCATGCGAATGCAATGAACGACCTTAACTGTTATCAAATGTCAACACCACCCCGGTTGATATATTTTATGCATTGAGATCTGCTCACGGAATAGTTTTCTCTCATTCGCATTAATAATGAGTTCCATGCATTAAAAAAAGAAGTTAAAGTGGTCCTCTCTTGCCCCGGGAATCGATAGCGTTCAAGCAGCGTTTAATCGTTCGAAAAAGTCAATAGCCGCACACACGTCATGCTCGCCAATAGTTTCCAAGTGCGTCAGAAATCAAAATAAGGCGACGAACAACGCGTTGTTTTGCAATGGAAGAGGAAATTCCAGCACACTTTTGAAAGGGTCCTTTCATCTGTCTTAACTGGAAATGAAGTGAATGCCTCTATAAATTTTGTTTCAAACGATTGCGTCATGGGGTGGGCACAACGCAGCTCGTGGGCATATGTTCAAACCCTTTACGAGCAAATGTAAAGATCAACTTCATCAGCTGTTCAATATTGTTCCATGATAACTCGCACTTTTTTTTCTTTTCATTCGTAAAAAGTAAAGTCAGCTTATCTTGCGATTAGGCGGCTCAGAACAATTGCGGATTACACAAGAGCGCTGCCGATGCGCATCATTATCAATGCCATCTCCGCGTTCACACATTGTTCCTTCTTAACGAAAGAATGTTGGACGTGTCTGATTGAATTAGCGAATTCCATTGTTACCCAATGTTTCGTTAATTGTTACAACAAGCAAACCACGTTATGCAACCCATTTTCTTTCGTTAGATGGGAATTAAGTGCGGGCTCCTCGTCGTTCGAATTGGCTAGCCAGGAAACGGAGAGACGCCCCGTTCTACTGCTCTTAATAGGATTTGTTTCATTCCTTTTGATAAGCAGGTTAATGACTAAATGGAAACAAAGTGGTTCGGATGAATCAGACTGAGTGGAGAGAAAAAAACCCAAATAGCCTCAGCAGCGGCTGCCGTCTGTCGACGGATCTTTGAACTAATGACTGCTTGAGAGGCGCTCAATACTTAAATTATTGACACATAAGAAATAGTTTTCGTTTTAATACACTATCAAAATAGCTTTTTTTTTTTTTTGCTTGTTTTTTAAAATTGGAACCCGCATCCACACTTGGTATTCGAAATTTTGTATTCCCATGCGCATCGTGGAATGCAGCATAGAAACGATTATTTTATCAAATCCTAAATTTGTATTTCCGTGAAATCATTTATCTCTATTTCTTGATATTCTGACGAAACAGAAAGCTTGAATGAGTCATGCTCGAAACAGATTAATGTGATTTAGTAGATGCGTCCTCATTGCTGATAAACCGTAATTAGAACTACTGAACAGTAGGGAGGGAACTTGAATCTTGTAATTATGTGATTCTAAATTTTCTTGGATTTACTTATTTATTTATTTATTTATTTATTTATTTATTTATTTTTTAGTAAATTGAAAAATTATGCTGTATCTTGAAACAAATGAAAAGGATTTGCCGCCTTATGCATGTGCGAAGGTCTGCATATAAGGTTGAGGAAACTCAAGATCCATTCATAACTAATCTGTTGCAAAATCTTTTCTTCAGATGACGAAAAGAGTTGTTATAATGAGGCCTGTCTTAAAAGTCTACGGAATAGCTTTATCTAAGTCAACAGCCTAAATTATTTATTTAAAAATTTGCTAGGCAACAAAAAAATTAAAAGTTTTGTGCTTCATGTCGATGCTGCTAATCCCAAATTTACTATCAGTATTTTGACTTATGGAGCCAGGGAGAATAATTTAGACAGGAAAAATTTATTGAAGTTTTTCTGAGATTTTACATACTTTAAGATGACAATTTTCTCCATAAATTACCTTTAAAATTCAGCAAAATTTTGTAGAATTAAATCAAAACAATAATTTTTCAAAAATGGTCTAAGCACTTAATGCAAAAGCCAACATTATATGTAGCCTATCATGTTAAGGCTGAAGTGCTCTTGATATCTTGATTCAATCGCAGAAATATTCTGAAGAAATCTCTCACGGTGCTCATCGCTAAAATCGCTAAGATTAGGTGGGAAAAGTATACCTGACCATGGAGTGAGTTAAAGAAGTTGATATTGGGGAGAAGCCTCCGAGAGCGCTAAGGCGCAGGGTTTGAATTCCCGTTGAGGGCATGGATTTTTCTTTGTCCCTCAGTAGGCTGATCCCCTGTTAGGCTAAATTTTCAATAGATTGTTTTCAATAGGCTAAATTTTCCAATGAATATTTAACATCCTCGACACAAAAAAGGTAACAGAGGAATAGAAAAGAAAAGCGATATTGCAACTCAATCCTATCCGGTTATCTTTGAGAGGCCATAATTCGTAAAGCTCTTGGACTTTAATTTAACCATTTATACTCTAATGGCGGTAGATGATCACATGATTTGTGATTTGTATTCGTGCTTAAGTTCAAAAATTTTTGTTCATTACTTCACGACTTACATTGCACACTAGATACTGCATACTCCATTACTTTGACCGCAAGAGTTTTGCTGATGAAACATCCGAGATCCTAAATACAAGAAAGTTACTTCTCCCAATTGAAATTTCATCATTTTAAACCCCACATAGAAAAATAAATTAAAAAAGAAAAAGGGTAAAAATAAATAACCATGAAATAAATTTAATGAATCTAAAAACTCCAAAAAACATTAAATAATCCATTTAAATTTATGGAAAAATCATTAGAATCCAAAAATATTTACAATTTCATTTACAATTACGGCCTAAAACTTTTTACTACTACAACTAAAAGAACATGTCAACACGGGTTAAAACAATTCAGTTTGTACTTGAACGATGAGGAGCGCCCAGATCTCGAAGCGGTCCTCTGCATAGACACAAAACAGACTCAAAAGGAACTTGCAGAAAGGTTCCGAGTTATCCAGTACTTCACGAGTTGATGGAAAAGAATCAGATGCAGCGACGCGACACGTGTCTTCAACTGATTGACAGGCAGAAGAAAAAGAAATCTTTTCTTTACAAGATCGTAATCAGCGACAAGATCTGATGCAATAACCCGAAACGCAAGAAATCGTGGATCTACCCCGCCGAGCAACTCTACTTGCAGCTCAAACGCAATGTTTAGAGCATGAAGGCTTTGCTGTGATATCTGGCGAAATCAGAATGGGGTGCTGTACTATGAGCTTCTCCCATCAGGCAGACAGTCTCGGTGAAAGGGTTACACAGCTACTGCGAAATTTGCAACATGCAATTGAGGAAAAACGGCCACCGAGTCAACACCGAGAAGTTCTGCTGCGACACTCGTGGGAAGTCCTAACCCACCTGGCCTACTCTACGAATATTGCTCTTTCGATCTATCACTTACTCCGGTCGATGCCGAATCATGACTCGCCCGGTTCCCGCCATCGAAATGAAGTATGAAATTGGATCTCCGATTTCATCGAGTCGAAGAATGAATTGTTCATCCGCCGTGGAATCCAAATGTTGCTTGAACGATAGGCAAAGATGATGGCAGCCGAATATTTCAACTATTTCTGATAACAACAGCTTCTGAGAAATAAATAAAATTAAATTCGAAAATATCCGATAGGATTAATTTGCACACCCAATATTTTCCCATTTGAAATGCTTATCGCAAGTTCAGTTTAACAATGAATTTCATTAAGTCTGAAACGTTGAATCACAAAAAAAGTTTTCGAATATCGGGTCCATTTCAACTTTAAGCTTTGCACCTGATTTTAATTGAATCCCAAACATGGTTTTTTAATAGTAAAACCAACTGTTAATCTCATCCAATGCAGCAATAAAACTTTGTATTAAGCCTAGCTTGATGAGAAAAGGTGAGAGATAGATTTTCTTTGAATGAACCTAATCGTTTATTACCTTTTTATATACCGATCGCTGAGAACAGCTTTCAAATTAGAGAAATTTACTTCAATTACTGCCTATTGTTCTCCAATTGAACTACCGACTCCAGAAACTATTATAATGCATTTGAACTGTTGCTGCAAGGTTGCCAATGCAATACGATATAGTGAGCATCCTGTTTAATTTATATGTGATTGGCTATATATTGATCCTAAACATCGGTCTGCATGTTATGCAAAAAATCATTGCACCATTCCGCATATCTAACGTTCTTTCCAAGAATTTCCCATATTAATGCTGGAATATACTTCCTCTGCCAGTTAGATTGATAGAGTTAGTTGTATCATTATTAACGATGTCTTCCTATGCATTATTTCTTGTCGTCAATTTAATCGCGAGCTACAAAAAGTACAGTTTTAGCATTCAACGTACTTTGGATTACAATTACAAATAGAAATTGTTAATATTAGTTTTCTTACGTTAGATTCTTCTCTTGTTATATTTAACTTTCTACGAAGTGGACGAACACTCTTAGAATAATGCGATTTTTATCCGTTGAATATTGTATTTTAATGTGCTAGAGTCTAGCAGTTAGACCAGTTTACTACTTCAGCAAGAAGGAATGGGATTACTTAAGATGAAATTACTCATCCGTAATTCCTTCGGAGATTCCCTGTGGTTTCCTTTTTTCGATTTTTTTTTTTGAGGGGAAGGGCACAAGTTTACGAGCTGACTCACAAGAATTTTTGACTTTTTCTTTGAAAAATTTGCAATTTTCATCACACAAAAATAGCAAGTTGAAAAGATGATTTGTTTACTCTGCCAAGTCATAGTAACAAAAAAGGCATTGCCTATCTTTTCTCAGACAATCAGCAAAAGAGACAGTACAATAAATATGCGGAAGCCCAAATTTTTGTCCTGGTCTCCAACAACGCATCCAAAGGTACAGTCAGTGACAAAAAATTAGCACCACCATCATTTTCACTGAAATTCTTTCAATGATACAAAATTCCAAATGCTCTTTTGGAATACAGACACTTAATATCTTCAGAAACAATCTAGCTTCATAAAAATAAATTGAATGTCCACTTATAATTTAAAAAAAAAATTGTTTTACTCAGGTGAGATTTCTGAGTGACAAAAAATTAGCATCAGCTACAAAAAAATGGTTTCGCCCTAAAGCTAGGCTCATTTAACTCAAATAGGGGTAATATATTTACTTTATCATGTAGTGAGAGCAATTACTACAAGTGAAAAATTTAATTAATAAACATACAACAAGATGGGACGTGGTTCAGTGCTGTCAGAGTATGAAAGAGGTCAAATTGATGCCTTCAAACAAGAAAACATCTCTATTCGTGAAATTGGGCGTCGTTTGAAGAGAAGCTCAAAGGCTATTCCAACTATTTGAGAAATCCTCAGGAATATGCAGTTTACAAGGGTTCTGGAAGACCTCGTGCCCTTAATGGAAGGTCAGTTCGTCAGATTGTCAGAGCTGCATCCAACTCAAGTCAAACAGCAAAACAAATTCGTGATGAACTGCAGCTCGACACAAATCTGCGAAACGTTCAGCGTGTGATCCATGACTGCCCGCATCTTCTGCGACAGCACATCAAGAGGATGCCACCACTCACTAACCGTCATCAAGAAAACAGATTTCAGTTTGCCAGAAAATACATGGGTTGGTCTTCAGAATGGCAAAATGTCATATTCACAGATGAAAAGAAGTTCAACCTTGACAGACCAGATGGATTCTCATACTATTTTCACGATTTGCGAAAAGAAAAACAAGTTCTTTCACGAAGACAGCTTGGCGGTGGATCTGTAATGATCTGGGGAGCACAAGGGTAATTTTCAATGATCTTCTGTAATGATCTGGTTTCCAGAAGAATTGTGACTTGAAGTTTCTCAGTGGACGAATCAATGCACAAGGGTATTTGTCAATGCTGAAAGACATTTTCCCTGATTTTGGACCAATTATGGCTGGAAATGATTGGGTATTTCAGCAAGATAATGCTCCCATCCACAAAGCACGTGGTGTAACACGGTGGTTTGAGGAAAAAAACATCACTGTTCTGCAATGGCCAGCTATGTCACCTGATTTGAATCCCATTGAGAATGTTTGGGGGTTGCTATCACGAAAAGTGTATGAAAACAATCGTCAGTACAAAAATGCTTCTGACTTGAGATGTGCCATCATTGATGCTTGGGAAAATTAGATCATTCATTGATTAAAGGATTAATTACTAAGATGCCTAATCGTATCTTTGAGGTAATTTCACAAAAAGGCAAATCCACCACATATTAAGACCATTCAGAGGATTTTTTTGTAGCTGATGCTAATTTTTTGTCACTCAGAAATATCACCTGAGTAAAACAATTTTTTTTAAAAATTATAAGTGGACATTCAATTTATTTTTATGAAGCTAGATTGTTTCTGAAGATATTAAGTGTCTGTATTCCAAAAGAGCATTTGGAATTTTGTTTCATTAAAAGAATTTCAGTAAAAATGATGGTGGTGCTAATTTTTTGTCACTGACTGTAAACGAAAACGCAATCATTGGATAACTTTTCAAAGTTATAAAAAAAAACAATTTATTATAATGAAACTGGAACGAGATCAAAAGAAAACATGTAAAAACAGCAACACTTAAGAAAAAAAATACAACACGTAAATTTTTTGAGTAGTGTTATACAACACCAATCGCAGCACAAAGTACTGTATTTCAAGGCCAAGTTGTGTTTTAGGTAAAAGAGCTAACTTCTTTACAGGTGGTGTAACAATTCATAGTGATTACGTCATGTATAGCAAAAAAAAAAACAAAAAAAAAACATTTTTAATCATAAAGATAAAACAAATAGATAAAAGTATTTATTTTTTATTCATTTATTGAGATTTAAAAGAAATGCATGAGCCTCTTCTGAATCTGCTGAAGTATGTAAAAAAAAAAAATAAAAAAAAAAATCACATATTTTTATATAATATCATAAGAGCCGTGCTGTCTGCCATTTACGCTACAAAAAATAATGATGCAACAACTTATAAAAACGAGAGCTTATTAAAATGAAGGAAACTGCAACAACTTGAGCCTGCTTGTTATTTGTCAAAATAAATATAAAGCACATATTATTTGTCCAACTAAAGAAAACATAGACGTGTCCATTGTTATTGTAATGGACCACTTACCAAAGCCACAGCTCACATAATTATCATTTTTTTGTTTTGGTAATTCAAAAAAATTTTAAGACCTCATTTTAATTGCGAAAAAATAAAACGAATAAGGAAGAAGATCCTATCAACAGAAAGCTAAAAAGGCCTTCTGTAAGAACGAATAGGAGATGACGAGCCAAACAAAAAAAAACTCAGAACGGGATGCGGGCAGCAAATAACAATGAGAACATAAAACAACACCAGAATAATCCCCAGCAGGTTGAAATGCAGATGCCCACGATCATCGGCGACGGAGAGCTGGAGAGTGTGAAAGCCAAATCATTAGTGAGGATTCGGTTAATTTTGCTTAGGATCAAATAGAGGCATATAATTGCGGAAAGATGAATGTTAGTTGCAGAGAGCTTCTTACGACCGCAGTTCTGGTTTTCTTTTGCGAGTGTTGCCGTGCAAGTTTCTTGCAGCAATGCCTTTCAATTCCCTTCGGACAGATTTACGATTTTGCGATGGAAAATTTACGACTTGTCACTTGAAGAAGCCATAGGATGCTTACTATAATGAATTGTCTTATCCAAATTTGTTACATGACCTTAATACAACTCTGCATCAATAGGGCTTCCTGCGTTAACTGGTAATCTAATCAAAATCTAGCTTTATGGTCAAGCTGTAGAGAAAGAAGAAGCTGAAAATCGAATTGCAAGTATTCGTTTGGTATCATTTAGTAAGGAATTCAACAAAGTTCATAAGTAATTCTATATGGCCTCTTCTGATACTCAGCAGCTACATGTTGTATTGGTCTTGTCGAACGCTGTGCATGCTTCTACGAGCTTCTTCGAACTCGTACAGCGGATTGAGGCAACGCCTCCTATAAAGAAAACCTCGGCACTGAAACGTCATACATTGTCATCATAAGTCGTTCTTTGTTAATCGTATTTCTACCAATAATAAATAAGCCCTATTAGTAAGTTGAAATTCCTTACTAAATTTGGACGACTAAATTTGAGGTAGTTAACAATGAACGATTTTGACCTTCTTGCACGAGTTCTTCAACCACGCTCCTTAAAACACTGTGAATACATTTCTGCAGTTTGCTGACATGGTTAAGCCTAAAATGGTGGTAATATTGAACACGTTTTGGGGAAGATACATATGCACCCTTTCCGACACGGATTTAAATGATTCTCTAATAACTGGAAAGTACAAGGAGCAAAGTCTCGTCGTAAGTAAAGGTACCACCAATAATGTTATTTAGAGGTGGAACATACATCTTTCACTTCAGAACAGAGATCGTAGAGAGAAACGAAACAGAAACAGACCTAGCCTACTCGTAGCACAGTCAATGTGAACAGTGTTCGAGCTATGGAATCTTTAGGAAACTTACTTACTCAGCGCCACATGGATGAAAAGCTGAAAATGTCTCAAGAAGTGCCGGACGCACCATTCGACATAAGGCTCGTTCGTAGTCATCATCTGACAGAAGGATACATCCGCGAATGCTTCAACAACGCCAAAAAATTTACGAATGGTTACATGATATATGGCAGTGGATGCTTCACCCTAGATGACGGCTGTGTATACCTCGATGACGTGGGTAACAGATAAACCGTAAGCTACACTGAAGAGCCAAAACTTTATGACCGCCTAATCAATAACTTGTTGCGCCATCTTTGGCCTGCAAAACAGCTGCAATTCGCCTTGGCTTGGATGCCACAAGTTCTTGGTAGATGACTGGAGACAGGTTGTACCAAATGTCTAAACAGCGGTCACGCAAAGTCGAGATATTTTGACATGTTTGAGCTCTGAGCTTCCACTCCATGACATCCCAAATGTGCTCTACCGGATTAAGATCCTGCGAGTTAGGTGGCCAGGACATTAATTGAAATTCATCCTTATGCTCCTCGAACCACTCCAACACAATTCGAGCCTTGTGACATGGGGCGTTATTCTGCTGGAAGATTCCATTTCCAATTAGGAAAACAGACACCATGTAAGGGTGCAACTGGTCCGCAATGATGTTCAGATAGTATGCAACACCTTGGCGTCTACTGCTGGTTTCATTTATCCACTTTGCATAAAAACTAACAACGGCAGATCGTGAACAACCTACCAGTCGTGCAGTAGTCGGAGATACTCGTTCCGAGTCTTCGGGCCATTACAATCTGCCCTCTATCAAATTCGCTTAGATGAGCGGCCTTTCCCATCACTCGCAAAATTAAGTGCAAGACTGATTCCTTACCTTCTCCAGCAGCAGTTAAATACCATTCCCACTTAATTGGGTGTTCTCCACGTGATCCAGACGAGTTCATTCACCAATGTGGTGATGGTCATAATGTTTTGGCTCTTCAGTGTATTTATTACAGTCGCAAAGATGGCATAAGATGAGCTATTTTCATCAAATAATGCAAGGACAATTTTTCAAGGGATTTATGGTTGCAGCTTCGTATTGTGCTCGTGGTAAGCTCAGGTTGCACAAGGCGATTTATAACGTTTAACGGATCTTTTTAAACATGCCAAGACAAAACATTTGAAATTTCTTTCAAATGGGTACCTTTTGCATGGCAAAGAGTATAATACAAATCGAAATGCTTTTTTGAAAGCAGGAATCACCTGTAGATGATTCAATCTTGATCCAATTTACCATCAAGAAACATTACCTGTTTCTACGGTACAGTCGCTCATCGAGTATATATTCGCATGGATAAGGAGTCGAGCCACATCTCTCGCTCTTCACTGGCCTACTATGCTGAAAAAAAAAACAGGAACCGGACTCACGTGATCCCATTTTCAGCCATCCCGTTAAGGGTTAAGTCCCTAGACGCCTACTCTTAGATTTTTGTGGTTTTGGATTCCTTAAAAGAGAGTTTGAAAACCGTCGACCTATACCGCTGAGAAAGCTATTGAAAATGTGTGAAGATGTGTGGAGCAACATTGCGTTGCTTAGCAGAAGTTTGTTACAATGGAAACTGCAATATCGGATCATTGAATATAACAGGGGCCATCACATTTAACACAATAGGTGGCTTGAAGAGAAGCTGAAGATCAAGATCTTTCTTTTTTAATTGCCTCAACCCTCTGTAATCATAGACTTTCTTTTCTGGTATTCAGCTGCAGCCATGTGTTCTATGGTCTTGTCGAATACTCCGCATACAAGTAGTAGGTGCGATGAGAGGGAATATGCGCTAAAGAAGACTTGATTTTATACAACTCTCGATGATATCATTTTGAATAATTTTTGGAATGATCAGAGGCGTCTGTCTGAAAACACATCCTAGCCTATCGTTGTTCATCATTGTACGTAAAAGTGAATCGATACAACGAAGACTATCTTTAGTGAGCATTGTGTTTCATGCATAATAATGAGCACTGCTTGAAGCAGTATTTGGGCTTCCAGGGATGTAGCTCTCATTAATATTCCGATGTGTGAAGAATTGGAACTGGTAGTTTGAAACCGCTGTGAATAGTTCGACTACCCTTCAACAGTATTGAAACACTGCCAGCGATTGTGAATGAAATGCAATTTACCATTTTTCCTCGAATGAAAAGTAATAGCGTTGAATATACATCGTTGAACGATAAGTTTTACCGGAATCTCTTGGACCTCCAAGTAAAAATAATTTTAAAGTTGTTTTCATTGAAACTATTTATAATGAATAACACTGGTCAACAACATTTTTACTATTGGGGAAAATATGGATGTTCTAGACTAATTTGAGTGTGCTGATTCCAAATCTGAACTCCAAATTTCTCTATCACGTCAGGATCTCGAGTGATACTGTAGAAATACTAATGTTTAAAATTTGACATTATGAGGCTGTTTTACACACCTGAAACTTAAGCAGTATTATTTTACTTAAACATTTAAAATGGTATTAAACATAGCTTAGATTTCATAAAGATATTTCCATACAATAGATGAAGATAAAGCATTTATTCAAAACTGTTTTAAAGATTTGCTCTGGCGCTTGTGCGTAGCATTAGTTTCCCTGTTCAGAAACCAGGAAAAGTCATCCATCATATTTGGATCGAAACGGCCTTGGTATCTTGTCTCCATTAAATTAATTTCTTGGTGAAATCTTTCACCATGTTTGTCGCTAACAGCCCCTAAGTCCAGGGAGAAGAAGTGGCAATAACTTTACATCCTGACGTGATAGAGAAATTTAGAGTTCAGATTTAGAATCAGCACACTCAAATTAGTCTAGAACATCTACATTTGTCAAAGTAGCTGACAATTTTTTTTTTATATGTCGATAGAAGAGCTGGAAAAAGAGTTATTTTAGCTCCAACAAACGAGAAACTGTGGAAATGAATTGTGAAAGAAGAAATTAATCCCCCCGAAGAGGATGTAGGAAAGTAGTGGAAGCTCTGAGTTTGTTTTTTATCCCTTTTATCCGCACTTTTTAACCTTTATCATAAAGTTGATTTTCTCGAACGTAGTACTTAGAAAATGGAAAGGAGTTTCACTTTCTTTCGTTTCTTATCATTTCCGAACGAATGACATGTTATGAAAATGTTAATAGTTCTACAGACCACGTGACCGCAACCCTCTTGGGACAATCCGGTTAAAATTCATAATAATGTAGATCTTTCCAAGATGAATCGGCATACCGAATTTTACAAACTTTACATACCATACAGATGGACCCCTCTAATCCCCATCCCCGTAACTCCGAGGGCCAATTTAAACCAAAGTAAATAGTTAAAGTACGAGGGTTATTCGTAAAGTAAGGTCCGTTTTGCAATAAAAACAAAACTACTATATATATTTTCAAAACTTTTTCTTTACCAGATTCTATGTACCTTTAACTATTTTTCTACATAGTTTCCAAGTTTATTTAAGCACTTGTCATAGCGCTCAATGTACTTCTACATGATCACTCCATAGAAGCTGCCGCCGGTGAAGAAAGCTACGCATTTTCCACTTGTTGAAATGCAGGCTGCCGATGATCTCTTTTAGATCCTGGAACAGGTGATAGCCACTGGACACGAGGTTCGGACTGTAAAGCGGGTGGTCAAGTTGTCCCCAACTAGTCAGATCTTTTGTTTGGGAACAAATTTGACCATCCGCTTTACAGTCCAGTGCCTACCACCTGTTCCAGGATCTAAAGGAGATCATCGTCAGCCTGCATTTCAGCGACGATGAACAACTGAAAACTGCGTGACTTTCTTCACCGGCGGCAGCTTCTATGAAGTGATCATGCGGAAGTACATTGAGCATTATGATAAGTGCTTAAACTTGGAAACTATGTGGAAAATAGTTAAAGATACATAGAATCTGGTAAAAAAAAAAATTTTGAAAATATAGATAGTAGTTTTGTTTTTATTGCAAAACGGACCATACTTTACGAATAACCCTCGTAGCACATGCCTATAGTAAATTGCATACCAAATTTCAACCTTCGTCAAAAAATATAGAAAATTTGAAGGGGACAGACGGCAGCATACCATGACAGTCAACAAATCACAAGGGCAAACGTTCGAGAATGTTGATGAACCTGTGTTCTGACACGGACAGCTTTATCACGATGTCGAAATACGGATAAAGTGAACGTTCACATAAATCCAAGAAAATCTCGAAGAAATTTAACTCAAAATATTATCTATTGATATTGAAATGTCAGAAACAGTCGTTTAAACAAATTTAAAACAATTAAACAAGTAATAAAAGTTCATAGAACATCTACATAAACTTAATAACAAAAGAAACTACAACAATACAACAAAACAAACAATCCACACTACTTAAATAAATAGTAATTCTAAAAATACAAATATCCTGAAGATGAACCCAGAAACATGGTTTGAAAACGTTTATTATCATTAATCATTATATTTTCATTCATCAATTATCATTATCATCATAAAACATCTACAAAGATAATCACCAGGAAAATGGTAATTTTCTGTTTAATTAAACTTAGCTATTATTATCTAATTTATAACATATAATTTAAAGGGATAATAAATGAAAACCATAAAAAATGATATAGATTCCATGCAGAACTAGTAATACAATATAACACGACGAGTAATTTATATACGTAGCAGCAAACAGCAGCTGTGCTTGACATGGGCTATTACTAATTATACATATTAATATTTAACTTAGGTCCTAACATGAACGCGGATATTACAACTATAGCAACGAATATTTATTTTTTTATTCAATAGAAAATCATTGTTTCCCAGAGTAATCAGCAATGAAGTTTTCTACAGGGTAAGTGAAAAATCTATTACCTTCTATGCATAGACATGTAAATTACACTAAAGGCAATGAATAGGACATGTTGAGAGTGTCCTTTCTGATGGTATACTCAGATTGATTTCGGCTATAGAAAATTAGGACAAATGCAAATCCTATATTCTAAACTTAAGAGACAGACAATAAATTTCCAATTATAACACTCGTTCAGCATCAAATTCCGAACAAAAGAAAATAAGTTTTTCAAAATCCGATCAACGGGTCACTCCAAATTTGCACTGCAACCTCTGTAGTTGGACGGAGGTCTACAATTGATATTATACTGTTTGTAGCTTATAGTAGTCATGTGATAGAAAGAAATACATGAATTTCTAAGTCAATCTGCAACAGTCGATCCAGAAAGTGTTCAGTGTGATATCCACCTGCACCATGATGTAGCATAATTCTGCACGTAATGATGGCAACAACACCGGGCATTTTTGTTGATTAGCTTCGCAAATTTCTGAACCTTGGTCAGAAAATAATTTTAGTCGTTTAACAAAAAAAAAAAAAAAAATTGATATTTGATTTACTTGACCTGGCACAGCATCTGCTTTAAGTTCAAGCGAGGGTACTGTTCAAGAATGAATAACGTCTGCAGCTGTAATTAAAATTCGAATTTGATTTTTTATTTGTAAGAGTCTTGTTGATGAACGCGTCTGAAACGCTTGTATCTTTTTTTGGCATCATATCCTCAAGAATCAGATACATCATTCTTCTAACTTCTCCGACTGAGGAGCTTTTCCTGAAATTTTCTTCATGGAGATTACGGACTGCTTTTACGTCTCTGGCTCAAAATGGTGCATCCAGGTTTCGTCAATTGTAATGTTTCGAATAAAAAAGGCCTTCCTCTTAGCATCAGATGCTTCAACAATTCAGAGCAAATTGTTTTCTTTTCCATGACACTGGCTGCGAGTCATCGAGGAGTTTCGATTGCACACGCACTTCCATTGCTTGTTTGTAACGCATGAAATTTACCACACCAACGTGGGAAACTATAAATTTGTAGCATACTTAACTTTATTATTTTGTGAGGCTTTCAGTACTAATTATAAGTACATTACAAAAGAGATTTAAATTTCTAAATTAATATTTTCTTTATTGTCTTAGATAAATACATTTAAGGTAAAGTCGAGGGAAGACGCATTCCACACGCTAATTCAGATCTAAAGAGTAACAGTTACTCATCAGAATTATCGACAGATGACATCATCACTGTTCTCGTTCTGTACATGAAGACACGATGAGATAAATTTGACTGTGAAATTGCGGTGTCGCTATAGCAAGTTAAATTTTAATCATTTATCTTGTGTAAATGACTCATAATACGCAAGAGATATAAGCGTGGGAACTCCTAGAACAAGGTATTGCTGTTTGTTTTACAGTGGGATGTCATACGTCATGGATGGATTTAGGGGCGAACACTTGGGGACGGGCAAAGGGCTTTATCGAATTGGATCAGCACCAATAGTAAAACAAGAAATTATAAGATATGAATATGGTGTATTGCTAAACGATGAAGGCATGATGTCAAGTGACAACTTGTCAATGCTCTTGCAGGCTTCAGACAGGTAGAATATTCCCATATAACCCAGATATCATCCCTCAACATGCCATATCTGCTCACACCAATTAAAGAGTACAAGAACTGCCTGACAATCAATCTTCAAGTCAGAGCGAATCTAGTAGTAATGTTAGCTCTACCAGCTCAGAAGCTACTAAAGCGTCTTTATCTGGAGAATAATTCAAATCATCAATTTCTGGAGGACGCGGAGTTGCAAGCACCACTTCAACTTTCACAGACATCATGCCAATTCCTACTCTCAACGCAGGGCAAGGATCACAAAAACGTGGAAAGAAACAACATGCCAGCGTACAAACCCGTGCACAGGATATCAACAAAATAAGGAAACGAGAGAAAAGGAAAGTGCATCAGGAAGAAATCAGCAGGTCCAAGGAGGAAAAAATCGTAAGAAATTTCAGGGAAGCAGAAGAAGAAATGTCATTTCCGCGAGGTCATTAGCGATACAAGCAGTCTCGTTTCTATTCATGACACCACTATTTGTGACGATGACGAATATGACCAGGATAATTTTTGTTGTATCTGCAATGGTTATTATTTTGCAAAAAAGACATCAGAGGACTGAATAATATGTTTAGGTCGTCAAAAATGGTTCTACGAGGATTACAGTCCTCTGTCAGGCAGATGTGGAAATACCATAGCATTAAAAACAGTGAAAGCTGATAAGTAGACCATAGGTAGAAAACAAATGACATCGAAGGTGACATCTTCCCCGTGGTATTGGGAAAGCAGCCAGTTTTGAACAGGTTAAGAATTCTTATTTTTTCCCACTTCAAGTTTGTATGTGGATCGTTTAAAACGTTTTTTGCAAACTATATCGTAATAAAATTTACGAAAAATAAATTGAAATGATGGACTGGTACATTCTCATAGGGTTCACATTTTGTCATTAAAAGAAGAAAAAAAACTGGAGGCGGGAAGTCATTAAAAAACCTTTATAATTCAAAATTGGCTCATCGGAGCCAAACAATTTATTTATTAAAATTATTCGTCTCTATGAGAGGAATCCCTACAAACAAATTTATTGAGTTTGGTTTGCTGATATGAATACTAGAAAAAATTAATATCTCTAAAAAGGCTTAACCAATTGTCAGTCGTCAAGGCACAGTTTAAGGTACAGTCATCAAAGGGAAAAATAATCGACACTTGAATTTTACTCTAAGTTTTACCGTTTCAATATTAATTTATTTTTAATAATTTAATATTACATTTAGAGTTAACATTATTAAGATTATTAAATTTAAATAATTATTATTAAAAAGCTATTTAAACAACACATTAGCATGAAATGTAATATTAAGTATTAAACTCGTGTGGATTATTTCCTTTGGTTGACTGTATTCTCTATCAGTGTATTAATTCATTTGGTTCTGCTATTTTTTTTCAATTTTTTTATTCATCATATCTTTTCGAATCATGAGTTTTTAAGTCAATTTCAGAGAAGAAAAAAAATTGAGTTTGGAAACGAATTCATAGACCACCACTATTAGAGAGTAGTTGGCCAAAAATGCACATTTTTTTGTAAAGGCATCTTGCCCCGACTTAGCTTATACTTTTGGGATAGACTTTAAATCGTTTATTAATGCGAGAGTCTTTTTAATTTGTTTATTGATTTATTGCTTCTTTTTAATTTTTGGATTCTATTTGTTTAAAAAGGAACAGATGAAAACAAAAGAGTTTATCGTTTTTAATCGGAAAACAAAATCTTTAATGTATAACACTAACGGACGAAATTTCAGCAACAACTTAAATCGGATATTGCACAAGAATTAAAATGGACATTAGATTAGCATTTTACCTTTAACGGTATCAATTTCCTTGAGTCTTTAACTTCCTAGTCGTTGATTATGTCTCTTGTAGGGGCCGTTGGGAATGAATTGCGCTACTTCATCTGACGGTCGGCTCAATTCGACAGTGGCACTACAGGAAATGGAAGATTTCACGGAATAATAATTTTTTGCGGAAAAAATAAACAGATACTGCACGTAACAATGAAAAATCATTCTCGACCCCAGGTGGAAAGGGAAAGCGTTAGTCAATAATAGAAGCATCAACGAACAATTAACAATGAGCCTCTTTAAAATAAAAAATAGAAACGAACGATATGACTTCATATAAAGAAGTTAGTGATTTGCCAACACAGTTATTAGTGCAGATGAGTAAAGAATCCGATCTTCATTGTCAGGAGCTCAAAAAAAAAAAAAAAAGGAAGCGTAATTTTACTGAAGTTTGTATTGATAAAAAGGAACCAAAGAATATTTGGTTTGGAAAATAGGAAAAAACTTTATTTCAGAAGCCTAAATTTTATCCCAAAGAAGCCTAATTGTCACGTGTAATTTAAAAATTTAATGATAAACAATGGTAAAAGTGAGAGTACAAAATTGGATACTTCAGTCCTTATATACTGCAAATATAATGGAAATCAGTGGCGTAGCCATAAATTCCTCTAAGAGGGAAGCGGATTATTTAATTTCCAGAAGCAGCATGCTATAAAAGCAGGCAGCGTTTTTCAACTTTTTTTTCGGCTTGCACCCCTAGGAAAGCTTTAGATAAAATATCTTCCTCCCTACACGATTTGGTCAACCAAATTAAAAAGAAAACGTAGGCACACACAGTCCTTTCGTCCAATTTTTCAGCGCCGCCACTTATGCACGTCAATAGTTTCGTCCGCAATTACGTCAATAAATCGATAGACATCTGAGAAAGGTTGTTTTTCAACTCAAAACAGCTTATCTATTGACAAGGCGAATCCAACTCAGAATCGCGTTTTCGCTAGTTTTTCAACATAAAACTGAATATCAGTCGACATGGCGAATTCAACTCAGAAGCGCCCAAAACGTAGTTTTGAGTTATTCCCGCCATGAGGACATCAGAAAATCACAATTTAACCGGTAAAACATTTTGAGCTGGTGAACTCGGTCATAGCATTTCGGAAAGTTTGAGTTTTCGCATACGACCATGTCAGGAATGGTCCGTAACTGTAAGAATCCCGGAGAAGCATCGAACTGTGCTCATTAAAAACACGTTGGATGAACGTGATCAGCGTTGGCTGGCAAGATTCGTTTCTCGTGATAAAAGTGCAACATATCTCAAGTAACATCTAAATTTAATTTTGAGGCCTCATTAAACAACATGCAACAGTCCCTCCATGATATGGGCTTTAGCAGCCGACGCCCTATTCGAATACCCTTGACGAATATACGACGCAGAGCCGTGCGCCTCGCTGGGCTAAGAAATACCACCATTAGACGTTTTAGACTGATAGGATCCATGTGTGGAGACACCTACATGAAGTAGATAGGCTAGTATTTGCTCTATAATGGTTTGGGGTGTGTTCATATGGCCCCCTCCCAGTACTTTACAAACGTCTCTGACAGGTGAACACTACCTTTCTGTCAGGTTACACCTACCCATATTCATAATAAATAATAAAAATTAAACACAGGGTAGTAAGACACTGAAATTTCACCTATTCATTCAGTATTTGTATAACTCCCAACAAATACGGTTTACGTCGTACAAGCGTTGCTCATGCGTACCGTGAATCGTGCAACGCTCAAAGATACAAAGTTAAATGCAGTTCACCCTGGAGATGATTGTACACGTCAACCGGCAGGCACAGGCAGCAAGTCTTGAAATATCTGACCAAACCGATCAGTATAACAACGGACTGCAAAAGACAATTGTGGAATGTAGTATTTATTTATTTATTTAAGATGTTAAAAGTACAATGGCGCCCAACCAAGACCGGTATGGTCAAAGACCGACGAGTTAGGTCTTGGTAGGCGCCTTAGATTCAAAATATACATAAATTAAGTACAGTATGCATTGGTTAGTAAATAACTTGTTAGTTAAGAATTATATAAGTTCAAGGGCTTCGACCAAATAAGGAGCCAATTAATAATGACAGCAATTGTTATTTAAATTATTTATAACATTTACAGAATTCATGAGAGATCATTCAGATTTACAAACAAAAAAATATGTATATAAAATTATTATTATTTATGATCAGATAAACAAATATCCCATAAATATAGGTAAGCTGTAGTTAAACATTGGTAGATATAAGCCGTTTTAATAATTTATAAGAAACTATAGACCTAATTTCTATAGGTAAGACCATTATAAGAAACAAAACGTTGGAGATACTCCCGTTTTAATATTGTTAGACGAATATCAAGAGCATTCCTAATAAGATAATTGCGAGTATCCTGACTGGAATTTATTTCAAGAGGGGTTGTTGTAATTAAGTCAGAGTTTATGATTTTGTAGACAAAGGAAGATAGTTGTAGCTTAAATATTTGATAAAATGTTAAAATATGTAACTCTTTAAATAAGTGCGAAACAAAAAATGATTTCGACATGTTAGTTAATGTTCTCAGAAACCATTTTTGGAGCTTTAATGTTCGTTTCAAACTACATGCTATGGTAGAACCCCAGAAAATTATACCGTAACACAGGGATGAATGAATCCACTAATAATAAAGGAGTCAAAAAATGTTTCTTGGCAGGTATTGCAATCTAGAAATTATCCCTTGTTTTTTATTGAGATTGGTTATAAGCTGGTTGAAATGTTGGTTCCAAGTTAGGTGGTGTGATAGAAATAAACCTAAATATTTATTAAATGGTTATCATAGAAGATATTGGACCAGCTGGGATTATTTTATCAGGTTTATTTTATCAATATTTACTTTTAGAAAGTTCGTATCATTCCATTGTTTCAGTACAGATAGATTCAAATTAATATTTATTAACAATTGTGTTATATTAGCATTAGGAAACAAGGTTATCTTAACAAGGTGGCGTCGTCTGCATAGAAAATATATAAAACGGGCAATAAGACATTGCTGAGATCATTGATGAATAAATTGAATAATAAAGGTGATAATATCGATCCTTGTAGAACTCCACGACTTCTTGATATTCTAAAAGAAGACTGGCTTGCATGAGACAAGTAATATTGTCTGTTAGTTAGCAGACTAGATAACCAAGATAAAGGTAGACCGTGAATATTTTAAAGTGTTGATGGTTTGTGTAAAAGAAGAGGGATTGGAATATTGTCAAATGCTTTAGAGTAATCAACGAAAATCGCCCAACGAAATTCTTATTGGCCATTTCAGACGAAGCAAATTCTATTAGTTCAAAGCAAGCAGTCTCAACGTTTCTCTTTGGCACAAATCCGTATTGGTATGGGTTAATAAAATTTTGAGAAAAAACAAATTGAGAAAGGCGGATATGAAATAATTTCTCAAAAATTTTTGCGAATACTGAGAACGTTGCGAATAATTCGTGTAAGTCTTTGGCTCCCCATTTTTATAAATAGGGTAAATTCTCGTCAGTTTTAATATAAATGGATAACTACCAGAGCATAATGAATAATTAAATATATAGGAAAGCATATATATATTCTAACGCTTGTTTTGTATAAATGACAATATCTGATCGAATTCCAAGCGGATCAAGTACGGGGGATGATTTGATTTGAGAGATAACTTTAGTGACTTCAAACGGTGTAGTAGGTAGAGCAAAGAATGTAGTGGAGTTATAGGAAATATCATAAGGATAGTTTATATTGACTGTGGGAGGGGAGACAGATTCAGGCGGAGAGGGAAGAAGGGCTGTGAGAAAATCAGCTAATAATGAAGGATTAAGTGGAGTCGACTACGGAAATGGGGAATAATACGATTTCGAGTTTTTAGTTAACTTATTTAGTTATCCTTGCTGGAATATAAGCGCACAAATAGCGATTTATAATATTGGCGTTTTGACTGGTTTATTTGGTTTTTAACGTAGTTGGAATAGTTTTTAAAAGTCCGTACTAGAAGAGGGGAAGGATTGTGGCGTGATTTTCTATATAATTCATTTTTCTTTTGGACAGTATCAATATATGAGGGGTTATCCAGGGCTTATGGATTAATGTAGACTATGTAGTACAGTAGCAGGGTCTATAAGTAAAATAACGTATGCAGGGTTTTTCATATCATAATAAAAATTGCTTTTAAAAAAGAGAAAATAAATGATCAATGTTTTTGGCATTTGAAAATAACATGGACCAATCAATCAATAGTGGAAAAGAATCAAAGACAATTGTGCGCGTAAAAGAAACAAATCGTGATTGAACTGCTGACCTCGTCGCAGGGGTATTAGAAAAATTTGTACTAAATATAGTCAACAGAGGAAAGTGATCGGTTATCGCAACATCTATTGTATTACTGAATATTAGTGAAGATAGGTTGGTACAACATAGATCAAAGCCGAGTAAGTGCTATGTTGAAGAGAGAAATGCGAAAAAGAAAAAGAGGTATCAGTTAAGCCCGAACGATGTATCGGGTCCAAGAGTGAGTTTAAAGACGGAGAGAGTTTGTCAAATTTAATATTGAAGTCACCTATCAGGATTAGTTTCATACCAGATAACTGTAAATCTGTCAATAAGGAAGAAATAAATGAATAAATATGCAGAATACGTGTAGGTGTCCTGAGGGAGGACGGTATATCGCAATAATTATGTATTTTTCATTAATACGAGTGGTAAAAAACTACAGTATATTGAGGAAGTATAATAGCTTTGAATGTTTCTTTAAAATAGAGACATATCCCTCCTCCACGTTTGTTTATACGATTAATCGAAATGTTATGGTAGACTGAATTTATCATTTGCGTTATAGCCCCAGGTTTCTGTGAAAATGATAATATTGGGAATTAAATCCAAATTACCACGGGCAACAATAGTGGAATTAAAATTAGACTTAATGCTTCTAATATTCATTAGAATACAGAGAGATTTTTATCGTCTGAGTGAATTCCATTTATAATGGAATTTACTGTGTCCAGAAGCATTGGTTGAGAGAAACTCATTTTCCAATCGAATAGACTTATCCAAAAAGCAATAGAGTAGATTGTAAAATCTGAATGGGTTAACAACAATGACAGTGGTTAAATTGGAAAATACTGAAGTTTTATTGAAAAAAAGAAAAAATAAAAGAAAAAGGAAAAAAAAAAAAAGAAAAATGGAAAAACGTAATAAAAGTTAGATTAAACAAATGAATTAGTAACTTAAATCGAGACAATGAAAAAAGAGAAAAAAAAGAAAAAAGCAAAAATAATAGAATAAACCAAATAAGATAAACAAATAAACGTCAAAAACGGCGGAGGCCAAAAAAATGACAAAGAATAAAAACTAGTTACAGAAATTAATATAGAGTGTATATCATGTGCTAAATAAACATAGGCTCGAGGACGCGGGTTCGACCCCGGCCGAGGACGACGAGGATTTTTTCAGGGGGAAAATCCTGAGATCACGCACTTCCTTCGGAAGGGAAGTAAAGCCGTTGGTCCCGTGTAGTCGTTTGCCGGCTGCACGTTAAAGAACCCTTGCGAGGCAAAATTTGCGGCCCCTATAACGCCGTCCTGAAATGACCATGGCAGTTGAAAAGGACGTTAATACCAAACAAACCAAACCAAACCAAACCAAATAAACATAGATTCATCTGTGGTATGGTATGTTCATGAGTCTTAAGCTATAAACACCAGAAATATTCAATTAGTTATTCACACTAGTGGGTATCGCAACTACAATCGTAGTGAAATAAATTATAAAAAGGTATAATTAAGTAAAGTATAGACTGCGAGAATAGCTGCAAAGAGTGTTGAAATCGTTGGTAAGTATACTGAGAAACAGTATAATTTAAGTTAAAAGGGATTGAATGTAAGTAATATGGTTGAATGTAAGTAATATTCGACAATGGGGTATATAAATAAATTACATCTAAAGACAACTATTAAAAGATTAAATTATATTGGGTATCATAACAAATCAATTCAAGTATCTCGGGATTGCATTCACGAGTGATGGACGGCAGGAGAAAGAATTGGATGCTCGGATCGGTGCAGCAAGCTGTGTCAGACGTGAACTGAGGCGATCCGTGGTAACGAAACGCGAGCTGAGTAACAAAGCTAAGCTCTCCGTCTTCAAATCCATCTTTGTCCCCATTCTCACCTATGGTCATGAGGCTTGGGTAATGACCGAAAGAGTGCGATCGCGGGTACAAGCGGCCGAAATGAGATTTCTGAGAGGTGTTGCAGGTGTTACCCTACTAGATAGAGTGTACAGCAATACAATAAGGGAATCTTTAGGTGTTGAGCCGCTACTTCTCCGCATTGAGAGGTCTCAGTTGCGCTGGTATGGCCACGTGATTCGGATGCCGCAAACTAGTCTTCCTAGGCAGTTGTTATTTTCCAAGCCGGTGGGTAAGAGACCAAGGGGTCGGCCTAGAACCAGGTGGCTAGACTACCTGGAGAATCTGGGTTCGAGTCGCTTGGATATTACCAGGGAGGACATGCGCCTGATGGCGGAAGATCGCGATCGCTGGAGATCCTCCATAGGGCTGCTGCCCCCGCGACCCTAACGGATAAGCGGGTTTGAAAAGTAAGTAAGTAAGTATAACAAATCAATGGATATTATCTAGATCTAGATCATTAATAGAACTATTTTACCATGAAAAATACGGCCTCTGAAGTTCCAAGCGTTACGGGGGCCTAATCAGGATTTGGTAGCAGGCGACCGTTAAATCTTCCAAAATAATTATTGTCGAATTACGTAGATTGCGTCTATTTTTGATTATACTGACACGTATACTTGGAGAGGTGAGCCGGACGATGGTAGGACGATTAGATCCAGTTGAACGATCACCAAGTCGATGTAATTGAGGTATTATCGTCTTTGGTGATAGGTATATCCAGGTTAGTCTTAATTAACTCGGTGAATTTGTCAGTTAAATTCTTGGTCGGGTCTTCTGGAATGCCGAACACTCGAATATTAGGCCGTCTTGAGTGTTGCTTTAAATCGTCTAGTTGACGAGTGATGGAATCGATTCGTGACGATTCGTTGACAAAAAGATTCCATTCCAGCATAGCTACTCTATTTTTTAGTGTTGAAAGATCTGTTGTTTCAGCTGAAGAGCGGTGGCTTCCATTTTCTTCAAGAGGGGGGGGGGCGTCTAGCTTAGTAGAGATAACAGTGAAACGTGAGTCCAGCCATTCAAGTATCTCTTCTGAAATTATACGTATTAGATTATCCATCGATTGAAAATTCTGGAAATAAGTTGTAACCGCTTTTTATATTAGTAGAAAAAGCGAATATTCAGACGGTAGCTTACTAGGTGAGTCCATCGGGGATGGCGGGCGGTCGTTGCACAGTTGAAGCCAACTTTAGATTATGTGTTATTTTAGGTATTTTTATTAGTAATAGTGAAGCCTGTAGTGATATTAATAATTATAGTTTAACTTAGTCCATACTAATGCTCAATAACACAGGTATATCTTCAATGCACCGGCCGTCTTTGGGAGCTCAGAAAAGTACGTCTAGCATGATCGGTGCCCAACAGGAAAAAAAAAAAAATCGAAAGTGCGCTGTCATAGATTTTCTGCATCTAAAGGGAACTATGCCCCCCCCCCCCCCCCCACACACACACATATCTCGTGTTGAAAAGCGTGTACGGATCCAACAATTATTTCAGCTGGGTTACCAATATCAGCATCAAACTCAGAGTGCAATATCATCTAGAAGGAGTCGTTCCATATGAGTGCAAAAGTTCGTTCAATAGAGCAAGCATAGTTATTTTGTAGGGAAAATTTAGCCAATAATCCTCCATGCAGGCCAAAGCGGACTGGAGGCTGTTATGGGATGGAAAGGATGAACACAAACATCCTTTCAAACACGCGAGCTGATGATCACAAAAGATACAGGATTTGCGCCATAATGTTCTCGCAGTATACGAATTTGTAAATTGTGTCACATTAGTCACATTATTGATTTTGTTTTCCTTTTCTTAATATTTGCTTAAGTATATTTGAGCCCGTTAAAGCCAAAGTGGTGTAACTCCACTTTTTAAAAAAATCTGAGTTAATGCTAGAAATGAAATCCGAATATGTCAAACTACCGGAATAGCAGTATTATACAAGGTGATTACAAAAGAACTATACACTTTTAAAAATTTATTACATCAGAATATAGACACACCACATACGGATTCTTAAAGAAAAACTCTTGAAGTTTATTGTGACACAGTTAAAGATGTTCAATATGCCCCCCTGTAGTCGAATTTGTCCCAAACCCGCATTAACATGTCTCCATCAATCCCACGTATCACTACCGTAATGCGTTCTTTCAGCTCGTCTAGGTCACGGGGAAGGGGTAGGGTGAAGACCTTGTCCCTTACACACCCCCATAAAAAGAAATCACAGCGGTGGATTGGTCGAGCAAACAATAACCTGGAACTTGCAAAGTGGCCACCGCGAAGTCCCGACCTCACACCTTGTGATTTCTTTTATTGGGGGTGTGTAAAGGATAAGGTCTTCACCCTACCCCTTTCCCGTGACCTAGACGAGCTGAAAGAACGCATTACGGTAGCGATACGTGGGATTGATGGAGACATGTTAATGCGGATTTGGGACGAATTCGACTACCGCATTGATGTATGCCGTGTCACGACAGGGGGGCATATTGAACATCTTTAACTGTGTCACAAACTTCAAGAGTTTTTCTTTAAGAATCCGTATATGGTGTGTCTATATTCTGAATAGCTTTGATGTAATAAATTTTTAAAAGTGTAAAGTTCTTTTGTAATCACCCTGTATATCGGAATAGGAGGTTTATATATCCGAATAGGAGTAGTGGTAACAGCTTCACAGATGGCAGTGCAAGTTTATGCAGTCAGCAGACTCAGCAGTGCTATCTATCTACTATTCTACTAAAATTCCTTATATCTCAAAACTGTTGTTAATGGACTTCACACGGCCTTCTAGAAACTACCAGGTCTGAACATGGAAAAGATAAAACATTGTTACGTCGAACTGGTAGTGCTATTACAGAAGTTAGTTCGTCACAATCTTAGTGCTTCAACAATGCATTACTGTCGTCATGTTCAGCCTGGTAGTTTCTAGGAGGCCGTGACTTAGACCACTTTGGCTTTAACAGGCTCATTTCTTAGTAGGCTTCTTTGTCATTATTGTTGAGCGGCTGTTTTCATTATTATAATGGACGTTTTACTGTCAACGATTGAGCGTGTCACGAGTGATTGTTTCGGGAAATAATGGAATTTGAGCTTTCTTTTAGGAAATAAAGAAAAGAGAAGAATTTTTTTTATTATTGAAGGAGAATTTGGTAGAAAGGAGTGAAAGAGAAAGGACCCTCCTGATGGCACTGTGTTAATAGAGGACAACACCAAACGTGATTGCGAGAATGCGTTTATGACGATTCGTGCAGCAACGTCTACTCCTGTCGACAACGTTGGGGAATGGGTTCCATAACGAATTTTCTTGATGAGCTATGGAGAGAATGAAATTTCCAGAACGGCAGACACCATCTTTGACGTGGAATTGGATTTCTTAACTATGTATCCAGGTCGATTGCATATTGTACGATTATAGAGGCGTATCAAGAGATACAGAAGAAAAAGAAGGAAACTTACTGGATATCATTTGCCTCTTGTATTAAGATGTTGTGAAGCTGGATTTTTCGTGTCGGAACATCATCGTGATGATGCATATGTGCTTTAGAGAAGACAAATCATTGAATGAATTGTTAAACTTAAATTTTAGAAATTTGTGTCTTGCAGAGCAGCTGATCGAAGGAGTTGAAGTCGTTCAAAGATTAATTGTCCGGTGACCAAAGTCACTCATGCGCCTCGAACCAAGCGAAAGAAGTCTGCAATCGAATTGGAATCAAATATTGGGTATGAGAACATGTATACTAGATAATTAAAGAAAACGTGTTACTTCTGTATATAAAGCGAGCTCTGAAATGGATGACACATTGTTGTTAGTCTCGAAAATATCCTTTTAGCTACGTTTTTGTCCCAGCCCAGTTTAACTTTACTAATCGGGGATTCGAAGAATTGTCTAATTGCCCGTATGTAATTGCCCACTTAGAATTTGGCAGTAGACATAGGGCTTAACGGGGATTTATGACCATTTATTGTAAGATTAGCTTTTTTTAAAATGATACATTGTCGTTTATATATCATTGTATTCTATGTACTGTAAATAAAGATTGCATTGATCTATCTACCAGGTATTTCTTCATTGTTATTAATTTGATAAATTGATTTCCTGAGTCCAGGATTTTTATTGTGTACTCCATTGGAAAGGGTACCCTTTTCCCCGTGGAGGTCACAATATTTATTACATTTACATAAGAAAATACCCTTCCAGCACCCCGTTTTTGGTCATCTTATCAATTAATAGGGTTCAAATGATTCAAGTTTCATTTTATTCGGAAACGATGCATTTAAAGACAAACAACCAAATTTAGTAAGAGCAGTAAGAGATGGAACCGCTGAAATGGTGTAACCACCTTGTTAGAACAAATGCACTTGTATTGTTAATAACATTGAAACAAAATTATGCGAATCTCATTTGGAGGGGTTTCTCTCTCTATTCCTCAACGACAGTTGACAGTTCTGAATTTGAGGTACACACTTCCATTTCCAGTACTTGAGGGGCCTGGTATCAAAACGTACAATCTCCACATTTTATGAAAACTCAACTGAATATGTTCCTTGCGTAATATTTCAAGCCTAATGCAACTGTTGTAGTAGTTTACATTTAAAACATGCAAATTCCCATTAATTTAAATTTTACATAAAAATTTAGGTATAGTTTCAAAGTGTACAATCTCCAAACAACCAATGGATAGTGCGTAATTTGGTCACGAGTTCTCGAACACTGCCGAACTATCATTATTGTGATCACGTTTTTAATTGTCTTGTTACTATTAAGAATAGCAGGGTTTTAAAAATATAATTTAATAAATGTGAAAATGGAAGTTAATGTAACTCCTGTGGCTAATAAAAAGCAAGCAGAGCCAAAAGAGTGGAAGCGACACAGAAAGAAAAAATTGTTAAGGTAAACAAATCTGTAACTTTTCCTCGGTTAGGTGAAAAAAAATCTAAATAGGTTTTTGATGTTATAAGAGGACAAAGCAAAAAAAAAGGTTACAAGCAGCAGCATTTTGGAGAGAATATGTGTTTCCCAGATAACAGATCAGTAAATAAGAGGTATCTGCCACAGAAACTCGTTACACTTTCAAACTTTCTGTTTAAAGCGTAATTATTTATTTTTATTGTCCATTATTATAATCTGATGGGGATTTATTAGATTTCAATGCATTTATTGTTTTATGACAATATACGAGAGTGTTAAAAAATCTACGTACGAGAGTGCACGTACGATAAAATGAAACTTTAAAGAAAATTCGAAACCTAAGAGAAAATTTAAAAAATTAAAATATATAAAACAACCTTCCCTTTTATCTTCAGCTCCTTCGCCCCTGCCGTGTATCTTGACCTGTTCTGTGCCTTCAGATTCATTACAAAACTATAAACCGCATTGGAAACTGACTTCGAGGTGGGATATGCTTTCATTGTCGGCCATTATTGCGAAAGTAGTGAAAGCGAAAGTAGTGATCACGATGGAAAAAAGATCACTTTGATCCTGAGCGTTCCCAACACGACGATGAGATCGGGGAGTTTTTAGAGGCGCCAGTGACGAGCGCTCTGTCATTTTTAGATGCAGTGCTCGCGTTGATCATGAACGCTTACGCTCGATCGCGACTGGAGAGAGTTTTTAGAAGCAGCCAAAATGTACAATCTCGAAACTTTTTTGCTTAATAAAACCCCCCTTCATCAATCCCTGATAAAACTCATTTCTGTCGTTGTTTTTTTATTTTTTTTATTTTTTTTTATTTTTTCAGTCGGCAGACGTAGAATATAAATTGAATAAATGATTTATTCAAGGTCAGTTACGTTTTCAACCATAAAACTCTTTAAAATCGTTTTTATCGATTTTCTTTTAAGGAGCTTGTACGTTTTGATAAGACCCCTCACTTGTAGTTTGCAGATTCGATTGCCGAGCTAGTTTCGAATGGCGAATGGTAAAGCGACTCGTCAATAGATGGCTGCGCATATACACACGCGTAAAGCACTAGATAATAGGCGTATTCGGCGGCACTCAGATCTGGCTCAGATCTGAGAGAACTGTCACGTGGTATCTGACTGCTTTTCTGAGCGTCTGAGTGACTGTTGCCGAACGCGCTTTTATCTCAGAAAGAAATGGCTTTACCGACTTTACAAATATTGAGAAGAAACGGCGGTTTTACTAATTTTAGTGTACATGAAATAAAAATCTGCATCAAATGAACAACTCAGCATGATTAATATTCGATCGCGAGAAGAGTATACCATAAGGCCAGGGAGGAAAGGGTACACTGGGCATCGCCATGATTTGGCTCTCGTAGCTTTTTTGATAGCTTCGCATCGCAGTGAGCGCCGCCATATTCTATCTGAGCACTCAGAAAAAGAAAAGCTTGCTGAGCGTCTGAGCTCAGAATCTGACAGATTCGTTGCGTGCCGAACACGTTTTCTTCTCAGGCGGAAGTACCAAAGTGCTCGCCGAACGCTGCTCTTTCAGATCTGAGTCAGATCTGAGCGCCGCCGAATGCGCCTAATACAAGTAGCGCAAACCTTTTACAAGGCATTTACCGACAATACTAACTGCTGATTGGTTAGTTTTAATCACGTGGGTTGCCTGCCGACATCTTGGACCTAGAGATTTCACTGATTAGCATTGCTCTTAGTGTACTATCTTTAATTTTATTTACTAATTTATTTATTTTATTACGTTTGACTGATTATAACTTGTCTATATAATTTTATGTATTTTATTTATCCACACTAGTTTGTATTGTGGATTGAGTAGTTTCCTAATTTTTGTTATTTTTTATTTATTTTTATTTATTTTATTTTTATATTATTTCAAGTTTGTTATATCTAATTTTATCTAATTTATTTTATTTTGGTTTTTACTTTTATTTTATTTTATTTATTATATTTATTTAATTTATTTATTTTATATTATTCACTCTGATTTATTTTGTATTCAATTTATTTCATTTTAACATAAAGATTTATTTTATTTGCTCATTAATATTTATAGCCCTTTACCCAATCCAAATTCTTGGAATTTAAACGGTTAAATCAGATTAACTTTCGTTATATTATTATTATTATTATTAATATTATTATTATTATTAATTTATTGCCCAAAAAAGGAATACAAGAAAAAAATAAGCTTGAACTTATAATAAATCACAATCATAAACTAATATTTTGTATTTTGAATCTGATTCTTTGTCGAAAAATGTTATTTCCAACAATTTCTCTGAAGATGTAGGTTTTACGAAACGCATCAGCTAAAATAATTTAAGTTTTCTCATATTGCTAAACTAGAAATGTATTACCCTCCTTTTTATTTATCAGTAAAGCTAGATCCATAATATAGATTTATTGTATTTGTTGCTCGTGTTTTAGGAGGGGAAAAAAAACAGTTTATAATAAAATGATTGAAAATCAAGTTGTTTTAAGTACTTATTTGCAGATTTTTAAATTAGTGACAAAAAATAATTTTCGAATATGCCAATGCTAACCATTATTAATTCACAGAAATTAACTCGTGTTCATTTAAAAATATTTCATCTCTAAATGAACTCTTTCAAACAGTAACGAAAAATTTCATTAATGTGATAAAATGACAGTTTTATTTAAAAAGGCATGAAATTAAATTTATAGAAATTATTAACTTTAAAAAAAACTTTAAAAACGTTAAAAACTTTAAAAATCAAAAAGTTTCAGTTGTAAATAATTAGTGACGATGTCCGAAAGGATGAAAATTAACGTTAATTAATTAATAAAAACAATTGTATTGTAAAATGGACGTTTATTTGATAAATTATTATTTATAAGAATAATTAAACGGATTAAAAAATTAATGTAGCACATATATTCCCTCATACCCTTCATAAATTCATGTCCCATATAAGTATATATAGACACTAATAAGAGAAGGTTTTCTCAGCTATTTTTCAAATAGTATTATATAAAAATATGATTTTTGCAGATCAAACTAAATAAAAAGTGTATTTTAAATTAAACTCTTTCATTAACAATTAAGTTAGGTTAATGTTTAAAGAGTAAACATTGCTAACGAAGGGCATTTCTAGCCTTGTTTTGCATTAGACCTCTGCTGGGTGTAGGTCCAAAATGGCGACTTCCGGTCAGTTTGCGCTACTTGTATTATCTAGTGCTTTACACACGCGGACTCTTAATTTGCAGAAAAATGGTAGACGATTAGAACCACAAAATAACAAGTCGGGTATGGGGAAGAGTGACAGATGAAAATTCGATAGTCATACATTTGGAAAAAAATTAACACCGAAACTTGAACAGCCATTCAAGTTTAAGGAAAAAAAAAATCTCTTGAAATCTTAGTTAGGGAAAATTTTGAAAATAATAATCAATTAATGGAACTCTCCATTTCAAATCTACCTCCCCGTCCTCCCCCTAAAAGTGGATTAAAGGACAATTTATATTATTGATTGAGGTTGCGATGTTCTTCAACTATTCGACGATGTCATATGACCTCACAGTGTTTACTTGATATGCATGAAAATATTGGGCCTGGCTTTCTGCTGATTTTTTTTTTTTTTTTTTTTTTTTTTTTGGTATTTTTAATAAAATTTTTTTTAAAAAGGGTTTTTTTTAAAAAAAGCTTTTTTAAAAAAAATATTACCAATTTAATTTAAAAAAAAAAAACACGCACTTTTATTATGATGCGCGTTACAGGAAAAAGGAGGAACGACCAGGCCTCTCCGAAATGTTATCTCCCGATTTTTTTAGTTGCTAGCAGCTGAAACTATTTCTAACTGTTAGGCAGCTGCAGCTAAGTTGAAGTTTCTTCTTTATAGTAAACTGTACGTTCTCATTACGATTGAGATTAAACACTTATGAGGTCCCAAGAATTATACCATCTCCGGCAGGGGAACCCATGTCCAGCTTTGGGAACCATTTTTGCAATACCGTTTCAGTTCACCCAGAACAGGACCTTCGAAACTTCTGAGGCACGGCTTAATAGGACGTCGGTCCACCTTTTGCATCAATCACAGTCTGCACACGTCTGGGAAGAGTTCCACCAGGTTTTCATAGATGATCGCAGGAATTGCCTTCCAGACAGCCATGAGAACTGCAGTGAGTTCGACGATTTAGATTGACGATTTAGCTGGACACATAATCTGAGTTCTAATTCGTCCCAGAGATAGTCAATAGAACTTGGATCGGGAGACTGTGAAGGCCATTCCAGTATTTGAACACTCATGTCGTCAAACCATAGGTACACAAGCTTCGATGTGTGGACTGGTTCGATTTTGTCATGTTGGAACAGAACTGAACCTACCCCGAATTGTGGCAAAAGTTGGGAGTGCAGCATTGTCCAAAATGTCAAGATGCATTGCAGAGTTCATTTTACCAGCCATAGAAACTAACGGACTCCGGCCTATAATTTTACAGTTGATTTCGGCATCGGTAACAAGGCGAACATTTCACGAACCGATTTTCCACAAAGGTGGTATCCGAGGACAACGCAAGTTGCTCTGCCGACATCTTAATGAAACATTCTCAAATCGGTGGATTGGCAAGTGACCCAATCCCTTGGCACTCGAGATCACGGGACATTACTCCATAACATTCTTTCTTTGGGCGTATGTTAAAGATGTCATTTATAAAACAGCACTTCCAAACATGCATTTAAAGGTGTCACACTTACTCATTGTTTGTCTAACGCACTTATATGAGCTCTCAATACTCCACCAGCGCCTTTATATCAAAACGCGTGAACAGCCAGACCCTCTTCAGGGCCGTAGCCAGGACGTTATCTTGGGGAAGGGGGGGGGGGGGTCGATTTTCAAAAATTCCGGACCTTTTTTCAAAAATTCCACTGAGTCGGACCTTTTTCCATATTTGGGAGGCGGACCTTTTTCCATAATGGGTTGGTCGTCATGTGTAATGCGTATTGTAAGATCTATATGTCATTCCTATGTTTTTTAGTTCCTGAGTAATAAACCGTTAGAATCGTACGTAATTGATTGAATCACCCTGTACAAGACGCTTAATTATTGAGTACTTTGTTTTGCCAGAATATTTCTTTGATGAATTACTACTATTAGGATGAAGATATATCTTATTGTGAGTAGCGGTAACTGATCGTTTATTCAAGACTGACTGTATGACAACGAACAATGTCCGAATGGGCGAATTGTTTAAGTAATAGTATCTGGAGATGCGGAAGAAAGTACTGTCCAGAAAGATCAACGTCATACGTTTTGTCAAATAAAATGCATAAGCAGGCTTTAAACACAACGCAATGTCAGTTATTGATCAAGAACTGTAAAAATTTACAGTTTGCAAGCTTCATGCTTGTGATATTGAATTAATATTGTAATCATATTTCTTAATTTTCATATGAATTTTTTTAATATTTTTTTTTTAATAATCTAAACAACTCGCGGGTTGTCCCCCAACAGGCCGAAGCCCAACACGGGGTTTTCTTTTTATAATAAAGGACAATCACAAACATCCATTCCCCAAGCGGGATTCGAACCCGCGACTTGCTGGTTGCGAGAGCGCTAAGACCTGCGCCTCAGCGTCTCGGCCAACAAGCCGGCTGATAATTGTTAACATTGCTAATTGTGCAAAGGATATGCAGTGATACCGCTTTGTTTTACACAGTAAAATTTTATCCAAGTTTTGGATAATTTAGCCAATGGTTAGCCCTCTTAAGTGTAGGCACAATGGCAGAAAATTTGTTATATTTTACAACTTAAAATTGTACCCAGTAATTGAAACACTAATTATGTAATGTGGTTACAGGGCCAACACCTCCTAGAGAGAAGGCCTGCGAACAAAAGGTGTATACATTGCTACATCATCAAGCGGCCAAATTTAGGGCTTATTATTGGTAGAAATACGATTAACAATATACGCATCTTTTGTCCGCAGGCCTTCTCTCTAGGAGGTGTTGACAGGGCTCTCTATTGTAACTGTTTATCTGTTTAAATGGTTCTAATCCGCATTGTGTAAATGTTGAAAAAACCCATTAAGATTGATTTATATTTTATTCAACACTAGCAGAGGTACCCGGCGTTGCCCGGGATAATTACACTTGTAGGTAAACAGAACAATCTCAAGAAGTTAAATTAAAACTCCAAGTTGGTTAAATAATAACTCAATCAATACAACACAGAGCGAAGGGACTATCCATTCTAAGAAAAATCCGAAAAACAGGAATTCAAGGTGATATACCGGTACTTTATTTAACTTCTTTTTGACTTGCCTCAGATTAAAATGCTATCCATCTTCACCACCGGGTAACATTATTGGATATTTTAGACCCAGTTTTTATTGCCCTTGACGTAGAAGCTCTTATACCCTCCCGTTCTATTCAGATGTTTCCAATGCCCGTATAGCGTTTTCTGTTTTAGTTGCAGAGTTTCTCTGACCAGTAGGCCTACTCGTTCTTTCTCTTTCCTTTCCAGACATAAAATTTTTGCCAGTCGTCTGGACGTTTAATAGGGAGCTCAAGGGAGACACGTCTGACTCCTTTGCCTCCTCAATAGACGCTGCCTTATTAATACCTTGTCACTGCATCATCATTTTATGCTCATTATTAATAATTCTTGGAAACGAATGTTCAATCTTCGCATTATCAGCATCTCAGTCTCCAAAATATTCACATTCCCACAGAATATAGTCAAAATGTATTTTTATGAAATGTTTGGATCTGCTGTGCTATCAAATAAGCTAGGTGATAACCCCAGCTTGGCTCGGACTAAAAAAAAAATAAACACATGAAAATACTTAGAATTAATACAGTAAAAATTCATAATGAAAATTCGAAAAAAATTTTTTTTAACTGCTCACAATGGATGGACCTCTCCAAGTATGCCACAGCTAGCCTAAATAATTTCTTAGTTACATAATCTTACTTTAGATGTACACTTGATGTTGTTGCAATTCCCACTCTGCTCTCGATGTCTTGAAGCAAAACTTGGCCATTCATCACTTTGTGTAGTCTAGCAGTCGCCGATTCTTCTGTTGAAATGCTTACTATTTGCTCAATACAGCACGGAGCTAAAGGACTCCTTCCTCTGTCGTCTTTCCACTCTTTCTCAATAGTCTGCTCACTCTCCATTATCTCCAGTTACTGATCATCTTTATAGATTTTCAAGAAATTGTTAAGCACTAAGAACTCTCAATTCTAAGAAAAGCCTGAATAACAGGAATTCTATGCATTGTTAAAAAATTGAACCTTATTTATAATGCACAAACCAATGACGTATATTAAAGATAGACTCCGAATCCTATTGTTAACAGCGGCAAAAAGTGAAGGAAATTGAGCCATGACAGTTCTGGGTAGGAGTGAGCCGTGGAGTAGTTAGCTGTCTGGCTGCTTTGTTTTTGAAGATTTTGGGCACGAGGAATAATTAATTCAAAACCATTCCTCAAAGTTGTTCTGCGTACAACTGTACAAACAGACACGAAAAAGGATCAGGAATCATTTTCCACAAGCATAAATCAAAAATACGTAACTAAAATGAAAATACATAACTGAAAGATGATCGAAACGAAATTGAAATTGAAACTAATTGAAACCATAATCGAAAAATTCTTTATAAAATACAGGGTGATTACAAAAGAACTTCACACATTTAAAAATTTATTACATCAAAGCTATTCAGAATATAGACACACCGCACACAGATTCTTAAAGAAAAACTCTTTAAGTTTATTGTGACACAGTTAAAGATGTTTAATATGCCCCCCTGTCGTGACACGGCATACATCAATGCGGTAGTCGAATTCGTCCCAAACCCGCATTAACATGTCTCCATAAATCCCACGTATCGCTACCGTAATGCGTTCTTTCAGCTCGTCTAGGTCACGAGGAAGGGGTAGGGTGAAGACCTTGTCCTTTACACACCCCCATAAAAAGAAATCACAAGGTGTGAAGTCGGGGCTCCGCGGTGGTCACTTTGCAAGTTCCAGGTTATTTGTTTGCTCGACCAATCTTTTGTTTCTGACAATCGTCAATCTTATTTTCTTTTTTGTATAATATGGAAGACCGCTTGGGTTGGTTAGGCTTCTTGACTACCTCAGTGTATTTCGTTTGGAATTTATTCTGGTTCGATGAGCTTTGTGAAAGCGCTGCTTTCGTCCCATCTGAAAAAATGTACACTTCACTGTTCGATTGTCGATTGTCGTTGTTCTTTACTCACTGGTGAGGGAAACTTTGTTTCCGAAATGTACATCTGAGTCATTAAAATTTATTATGTGGGATAGTGTTTTCGGAGTTATTATATTTTTTTTTTTGTAAAGATAAACTTATCAGTCCGTGATCGGCGTGTTAAAGAATTATTAATCAGCCACTCTCATTGTTTAGCCATGTGCTTTGCATCTCTTCACTCACTTTCGGCCATGACAGTTCTGGGCATGGAGCTACCCAATTTGCTTCAAGTAACAACAATTGCTTCGGAGTCTATCTTTAATAAACGTCATTGGCATAAACTTTGCCTTGCATTGTTGGTCTTGAGATATATATTGTTGATCCCTGCATAGTGTTGATGAATTGCGTGTTGATACCATTGTTGATAACTATTGTTGCACAAAATTTGCCTTGCATTGTTGGTCATGAGATATTTCTCATTAATATGCCCTGCCATCATTACGAATAACGATTTATTATCGATAATTATTTTTTCGAAATCTGAGGTAGACAGTGACCTTTCTCATGCTTCGAAGGTCATCAAGATCGGAATAAACTGTAGATTTGTAAAAAAATATAAAATAGAAACACGCCCACCCACAAACATTCTTCTTTATATATATATAAATATGATTCAACATAGGAAAATGATGTATAAAAATATCAATTTCTGAGGAGCAATTGGTGGGCTGTTCATTCTTATTTAGGATGATCATGCTTAGTGGATACTTGGTTACTTTGTAGCACTGTGAAGAATTAACATTCCTTTGATAGGAATATACGAGGGGCGTTCAAATTTGGCCTGAACTTTATTTTTTATAAAATCAGGAAACTACAAAAAACCCCACACCCACCAGTTATTTCTCAAAGAACTCTCCTTGCTTCTCTACACATTATTTCCAGCTTTCTGGGAGCATCTGGATACCGGTTGGTGTCGAATCTTCAGGTTGATGTCGAAACCACGGAAAGACAGCCTTTTTCACTTCCTCATTGGAGCCGAACCCCTGCCCTCCCAAGAACTCTTTCAATGGTCCAAAAAGGTGATAGTCGCAAGGGGAGATATCCGGGCTGTATAAAGGATGTGGTAAGATGTCCCATTTGAGTTCCGTCAGTGTGTCCATAGTCTTTTGGCTATGTGTGGTGGCATTGTCTTGCAGTAAACAAATACCACTGGTAAGGAGTCCTGGTCGCTTTTTCCTTAGTGCCGGCTTCAGGGACGTCCTCAAAATGTCACAGTAGTAGGGTGCATTTATGGTTCGAAGTTCTTCCAGAAAATTGACATGAATGATACCTTTAATGTCCCAGAATACAGTCGCTATCGCTTTCGTTGCCGACGGAGTCATCTTGAATTTCTTGGGTCGTCGTGAATCAGCGTGTCGCCACTCCATGCTCGCACGCTTGCTTTCAGGAAAATGGTGATGAATCCATGTATCGTCTGTGGTCACAACACGCCTTAGGAAGCTGTCATCTTCCATGTCCTATCCTGCAGCATAATGGAACAAATTTCCACCCGGGTGGCTTTGTGATCCTCGGAGAGTTGCTTAGGGATCCATCTGGCACAGTCCTTGTTGAATTTCAGCTTGTCGTGGATGCTAGTCTACACACTGCCAGTGATGATATTCAGTATTGAAGCCAATTCTCGGACATGAATCTGCCTGTTGTCCCTTAATCAGCCCATTTGTTCGTTCGATGATGCCATCATTGACAGCAGTTGCTGGCCTTGCCTTATGAGGTTCATTGCCGGTGGATTCTCGCCCTCCAAACTTTTGGGGCCAAGCAAAGACGGATGACCGAGACAAACATGACTTGGTGAACTGTTTTTGAAGTCTCTGATGAATTTCAGATGCTTTCACACCTTCGTCGTGGAGAAACTTGTTGTTCCACTTTGGTCGACACATCGCTGTCCGCCATTTGTTTAAACAAACAGTCGGTTGTCGTGGCAACCGGATGAGTAGTGCAGCATTTGCATGACAGGCGGTAGTTGCCATCCCAACAATGAAAGTTTAGATTCTTACAACAATGAAATTTACAAAAAAATAAAGTCCAGGTCAAATTTGAACGCCCCTCATATTACAGTATCTTATGCTTTCAGGATGCTTAGAGAAAGCAAATAGCAATGATGAAACATATATAATTATAGTTGTGGACATTCAGTGAGTTGGTGCAATTGTGGCACTGTTTTTTTGGTCTGTTTGATCATATTGAATGTTCCATTGTTATTTAAGGTTGAGTTAACCTTTCAAGTGATAGCTGGTTACTGTTGCAACTGAATTTGTGAATAGTAATGATTGGAGTATTGAGTACCATTCGGAGTTTGTTCTGTTTATTTTATACTAATTGTGAATCGGAAACTGTTAGTATGCCACATCTGTCATTGATAACTTGTAATCAGTTGATTGAATTTATCGCAATGCATGTATCTTAGAAAATGGGTTACAACGTAACTTAATGCAAACTTTACTGTTAGATTAAACTCACTTCTTTTTGTAACTATTAAACTTTTATCTGGAATTAAATCTTTTATCATTTCTGTTGCCTCAACCAATACTGTTTATTTATTTCATTCACTGAATTACCGAACCTGGATGACATCCCAGGTACGTGGAAGGTCACAAATGCCTAGCAAAACATCCAAAGCGTTCGGATTTTTTTAAGTTTTATTGATATGTATAGTAGCCATTCGAAATAGCAGTAGCTCTACTTTAATTCGCCCGATAACAGCAATGCATCTAACATTCGAAATTAGAATAAGTACAGACGGTCTTCAGATTACGAACGCTCAATTTATATATATAGGGTAAGGTGGGGTTATTTGGGTCAGTTCGCAGATAATGAGCAAATAAAAAAAGTCTTTAGATAAGCAATTCCAAAAAATTATATTGACTATTGAATGGCCAAGTACTGTACACACAAGCAATCTGATAAGTTAAAAATAAACAGTTAATTCTAAAAAAATTAATTTCATATCACCCCCTCTGAACCACTTAACCCCAAGACAGTGGGTAATATGGGTCACTTAAATAATTGGAATTATTATTTCATAAAACAAGTCAAACACTGAAATTGAACTTTTTTATTTATTTATAGACATTTTCCACAAGTAAAGCTACATTTTCCTGTCATCCCCACACACACTTCGTGATACCATGTCTTACACATTTGACACTGAATCCACTTTTTTCAATTCCTTTTTCAATAGCAGTGAGAGCTTCTTCCATGTTTTTCTCAACCCAAGCGAAAAGCCTCCAATAATCTTCCGCTTATAGTTTCGCGGCATAATCTGATAAAATAAAAACATTATTATTTTTTTCATTACCATAAAAATGCTTGCAGTTTATTAATTAAACAATTCATAATTTTTAAAATGTCATTACGTTCACTAGCACGATTATCATGATACCATAATCTAACTCCTCATTAGCATGCCAACATTTCAGATGAAATATTTTTTTTTAATTTTCTCACAACTTAGCTCCATCCGTCATATCAATAAACAAATTACCGGTAGGGGTTATGATAATTCTCCAACGTTTTATTCAAACATTTTTGAGTAGTTTAATTTGAAACTCCCTTAGATCCTAAAAAGATGAAGCGACCCACATTATCAGCAAAACCTGAACCATTTAACCCCCCGCACGCATGTTATGAAAAAAAATCATGATAAAAAACACGAGAGCCTAGCGATTGAAACCATGTGTCTAAGTAAAGCTTAGAACGTACACTGTCGTGTTATGTAAGTAATTTAGTTACTACATGTTTCTGTAAATAATTGTGCCATCTGAAGTTAACGCATCGCTTACATGACGGAAATTTCACTCACCTTTACCATGCGGAATGGACACTTGAAAATTCTATTTCTCTTGTTCGACGGCAACAATGCAAATGATATGGGGTCCACAGCACCTTCAGGACGGGCTGCTGAGAGCCAAATATCGGCAATTTCGTGAAACACAAAATTGCCGATTTTATAAACACGCATGCTTAGCTTGAACCATTTTACCCGCGACCCAAATAACCCCACCTTACCCTACGAAGTTGTTTTTTCAATGGTTCGCTTTCACCTTTAGTCGGTCGCATCCTTTACACATGGCTGTTACCTCTACGCATATCCGCGACAAACTATAAACATTCATCCCCCCACAGGACTGGAGAACAAGTAAGAGAGACGGAACACTTAACAGAAGATTAAAACTAATTAAACAGAAGCAATACGTGAGAGAATTCATTGGAACGAAAACAAATAAAGAAAAAGATTGAAGTGTAATATTTAAAAATCATTAAAGAGAATAATCCGAGAATGTTCATATGAGTATTTATTCCCAAGTCCTACTTCAGATTTTTAAATTATTGATGATAATAGGAAAGAAAATTCCACAGCCCGGACTCGAACCAGGAACCTTCAGCTAATCGCGCTGATACCTTAACCAATTGATCCACTGCGGACATAGACAGATAGCGTTATCCACATGCCCTTTAGCTGAAGATTTCTGGTTCGAATCCAGGCTGTGAAGATTAGATAACCAAGGGCATTTATCTTAATCCAGAATGATGCAAAGCTTCGTTCCAATGTTACTAAGAAAATTCGATTCACTGAATGAGAAATCCATCTAATCTTGTTGTGATAATGAAAGTGAAGAGAGATTTGAATATTCAAAAGAAGGAATGAAAACGACAATAATTCCAAATAGCTCTGATAAAGTCGACACATTTCATTAGAAAAATTCATTGAGCTTATCTGTCTGGGTTGCAATATACTGGACTCGTTATTAGTAAAGTCCAATGGTCATGTCCAACACCTCCTAGAAAAAGGTGTTGTCATATCACGATTCGTTTCCTCACGTGTGACAGTATTGATTTAAGAAACACTTGTTTACAACAAAATCAGTCAGTTTCTGCGGAGGAAGAATCACTTGAAGAAACCAGTCATGATATGGCTATTTATATTTTAGCAAGGTTTTAAGAGACATTTTTGCAACTTTAATTCATATTAGCGGATTTGTCCGAATAGCTTTCAGTTTCTCTCTAAGATTCGGCAGAGATATCTGTATTATCTCCGATCTTTGTATCAATAGTGAAGGACACAATTCTTTCTCATGTGATTCTTTAATTTTCCGTCGCCCGCGTCCAGTAGTTTCTCTTTAAATGCCGTGTAATATTTTGGATTAAGGCAATTAAAATGAAATTAAAGTAAAACTACGTTTTATTAATTTGGAAAGTTTGTCAAAAATACAAAGTCTATTTAGTGCTATTATCGGTTATAAACACTGTTTCTCTTATTCAAAATTCTTTCTGTCCGATTTCCCTGAAAAATCAATAAGGAACAGTGGCTCTTCCAAAACGACATACGTGTTGAGGTTTCAAACTTCCAATTTTCATGCTGAAATAAGAAGTCCCGTCAAAAATTATACGAGTCTTGTTAACGTAGGCATAAAAGTTGTGGAGCCGTTTAAAACTATTCCAAAGCTGTTGTGGCTATTCAGGCAGTCGATATAAAAATACATAGAAAATTATATACTGGTTCTGAGCAGATATACTGCAATATTCTGTTCCCATGGCATTAGCATACTCATAGGGAATGTGTGTGATTAGCCAATATGCAAGATCTATCCGGTATGTCCACCTTATTGGCGTATAACGTCATCGAGGCGAACCCTAATGTTTATGAGGCTATTTTACGACACAATTCCATTGTCAATCTCTGGAAACAAGTCACTATGGCCGCTCACAGATGCATTATAGTTTTTTGTTTTTTTGTTTTTTTATTTTTTCTTTTGTTTTTTGCGGTAGGCTTTCTCATTCGGATGTCCCCACAAGAAATCGTGGAGATTTAATATCAGGTTTGAGTGAAGGCCCCATTGAACGGTCCTGAAAACGGTCTTGCTATTGCTAGGATATCGAACCCAGGCCAAAATTTTTCATGCTGATCATCCTTATACAGCGACCGTTGTTCTGAATTTGCAATATTCAAGGTGGATTAAAAAGTACTCTCTGGTTTCAAAACATCATCCTGTTTTTGCAGACTAATACGAACGTACAATGCAATTATATGTGTAGAAAAACTCTGAAAGTCGATGGTAGCAAATGTCGTGTTAATCCCATACTTGATCCTTGACGTAACCACACGAGAAAAAAATCACAGGACATGAGATCGGGAGATCTGTGAGGCCATTGTCACAAAATGCCTTCTCTCCATATTGTACTCGACTTGCGGCCAAGTGTTGGAACCAGCGTTGCGCGGAACTATAAGAATAAAATCTTGTGGACACCAAGGACAGATGTACACCCTTATAACGACGATATGTCCCATGGGTTCCCTACAATAAAATCATGAAACCAGGGCGCTCTTTATATCCATGTTGTTATCGAATATATGGTCATTAAAATGTTTCCAATGTATGACATTTCGTGCACCAACCGGTATTTTGTAACAGGCTATAATAGACAGAGAAGATAAAATGTCGATATCAGTAACTTCATATACGAGATGTTAAACATTAAAAAATATATGGAAAGCTTTTGGTGAAGAAATAACTATCATATAAAAATGTGGTCTGTTTTGTTCATTTTTTTTAATTGCAAGTACTCTATTGTGGTTTGTAGTCAAAGCGATCTGGCAACTACATAAACTATGGGATAGTTGTAATTTGAAGATTTATTATTGGGCTACTGCGTGTACTTATTTTTGTGGTCAAACCGGAAAATGGCGGCTATGTACTTTAAGTATGGATGCGCTAATAATAATGAAGTGAAAAACATTGTGAAAGACCAATGGGCGCCAGAATAGCTGATTTAGAAGAACAGATAGAAACAGGGGGGGGCCCAACATTCTGGCCTCTTCGTTCTCCTGATCTCAATTCATTTAATTATGGGGCCATTTAAAGACCATTATATATTCAAGACTCATTGGGAAATATTGAAATTCTTCTCCAGCATGTTGAAGAAAGATTTTAAAAAATACCTCAGATACCTGGAATATGGAAGAGAGTAAGACAGTCCATGATGCAGCTCTTAGAAACCCGTAACAGAGCCATTTTGGGCACTATCTGTAAAACTATGCATGAACTTTATAAACAAACACCTATGAACTAAAAACGTATCTGCGGTAGATAGAGAGGATATCTTGTCGGATCCCCTTGAAAATTAATCGACTTCCGCAGTCCATGTCCTTTTCAGCCATCCCAAAAGAATTGATAGACATTAAAGTTACCTACCATTGGGTTAGATGAAACGCTAAATCTTGTCATCGGGATAAAGATTTTATAATTTAAATATATAGACCCTATTCTCTGTTCTAACTATTATCTGTGGAGGTAATAATTGTGCTTTTTTATATATTTCACATTTTTTGGTTTCTTAATCCACTTTAAGTATGTTTAGTCAATTGGTCACTAATAAAGTTGAGTAGTTCTAATACTTACCAAAGCAAATCAAAATTAAAAAGCATACACAAAATAACGAATCTCGATGGCTCTCTGGATTCTAGCAGAGCCCAAATTGATAGGTGTCGCCACGAAGACAACCATCAGAAAAGTTTTCATAACGGGTGATCAAATGTATGTCGTAGAGTTCAGCTGTGCAAAGAGGTGGAAGATGTGGAGGCATTTCCAGGAACTAGCTGCGAACTCGCTTGTTAAGCATAAGATAGAGAAGAGAGCATTACACAATAATTTCATTAACATTGTTGTGTACATTTTGCATTATCCAAATTCTTTCGGGTAAAGGCATTTTAAGACCATACTGTACCTGCTTATGAGGGTTTTTCTTTATAAGGTGCGTTGCAAAAGTTTGTAAAATAAGAGTAGGGTAGATGTACCAGTAATTGACAGTTTAAGACATTACTGTGAAACGAAATTGTGTACGTAAATCAAATTGCATTTTGAAACTTTTCTACTTATACCATTAAATTGTAAATAGAATGTAGAATGTGCCAATCTCTAAACAATTGTTATATCTTTAAAAGCTATTAAGTTATTAAATTTTTTCCTAACTAATGCATGAATCACCAGTAGTTGACAGTTAATGCACCAGTAGTTGACAGGCAGTTTCACCAGTAATTGACACTATTTTAATTACAAGTTTTTATTAGATATTTTTACAAAAAAAATTGATACCATTCAAAAGTAGCTGATGAAATCAAGCATTTTAAAGAATGTGTAAAGTATTTAACATTAACTAAAATTGTGCTTTTTAAAACTTAACTTGTAGATCATTTATCTCTTTTTTCCTTTGAAATAATAAATAAAATCCTACCACTCCCATGTAGAGTGCAAGGACCATAGAAAATGAAGGTGTTTTCCAGTAGTGCAATATCATCAGATCTTGGCCAACAAATTGTTCGTAGAAAACTTGATTTTTGACGATTGTTCTCCCATTTGCAAAATTCATCCAATTTATCCTATGCTACTCCTTATCTTAGTAAACAGAATACCAGTAGTAGTTTTCTTCTTGGAAGGTAACTTGTCCTGGGCTGTCTGTTGATCGTCTTTGTGACAAGATTCAGGACCAACAAAAAGAATCGGCGAATAGAGCATAGAAGATTTATGTCAAAGCGGATGATCTAAAAAATGACAATCAAGTTCCTATAATTGACACAGCTAGGTCAATTAACGGAAATTAAGAAGTTACACTTAAAACCATCATGTTTCCTTTATTATTACCCTACATTCTATATCACGTTAGTATATTTTTTTGCGTTTTTTTTTTTAAACACAGAAATGATCAATAATTGACAGGTTATGTCAATTACTAGTGACACTACATATCTGGGTTCTAGTAGTTGACGGTGGATTAAAACAATTAACACATTGGTCATCTGAAATTCTGTTATTACTAGAAGTATTGTCCACCGATCACACAAAAAGGTTCACGTAAAATTAATAACAAATATTGCATAACATTCATGAAATAAATCCAAGTAATCAAACCCTCGCGTAGTGGTTCATAACAAGGATTTTTCGACTCTGTAAGGCATTGAACAATCAACATGTATTTGCGGCCATAATAGTTTTTGCTGTTCTGGGAAGCCTAATACATCGTTTAATACAAGGTGGCAAGACCAGTCCCTTTTCTTGCCCTGTTACTTTATTAAAAGCATTTAAATCGTTAATTGTCAATTACTGGTACACTGTCAACTACCGGTACATCTACCCTATAAGATTGTAAATTATATCCTATACATTTGAGCACATTTTCCTTAAAATGCTTAATGCGAGTTCACTAAATAAGAATTAGAAACAGGTATGTGTATTTAAACACATAAAAAATGTAAACAAGTATTTAAACAAATTAGATGGTTGTTGCAAAAATATGTAGAATGTGTTTACGATCTTAAAAAGAAACAATCTAACGTTGAATCTGTTTGCCACCGTTTTTTATAACTTCAAACACTCGATGGTCCAGAAGTAATTAAGTTCTGCATCAATCCAGGGTCCAAATTATACCAACACTGTACAATTTCGGGTTGTAGCTCACTGACATCGAATATTATCTTGAACCAAAATAAACTTGCCTTGATAAAATCCCCCAAGGTTTTCCGTCGGTTTTAGATCCAGATTGTGTGCTGGCCATTTCATAACTTTTATGGCATGTTGTTGAAGCCAAGCGTTTTGACCTGGAAGAGTGAATTGTTGCATTATCATGCCGAAATACCCACTCAGGGTCCAGCTAGGATCTCTGCAAGTGGAAGAAGATGAGCTTCTAGTGTTCTCTGGTAGTCGTCGGAAGTTTGTCGTCCAGAAATATGAGAAATTTGTTGGCCATCGACGTGATGCAAAAGAAATCGTAATTCATCGGACTAGTCAACTCTTCTTTATTGTTGCATGGTCAATCACGATGTAGAGTTCTCACACAATAAGGTGAAATGGAAGAGTTCACTTTATCGCGCTTCAATAGGTAGGGCGTCATAGAGATTGTATACTTTATACCCTCATGCGCGATCTGTGAGCTGCTTCTTTCACTCAAGTCTGCTCGCAACCGCTTGTTGCAGCTTAATGTTGAAGTACCAGGATTTAAGAAAATTAGAGCATTTAAAAAAAAATCCCTACCTATTCCTACCTATTGAGCACGATAAAGTGAACTCTTCCATTTCATCTTACAATGTGAGAACTCTACAGGGACTTACTGTAGTCGTAAACGTCGATGATGCTGGATTAACAGCGGTACACGGGAGGGGCATCTGCTACAGAGTCCCATATACAAAAGAATCCGAAGCAACAGTGTACACAGATACACTTTTACTTGGACCTGCATTGTATTCGGCTATCAGTTGAGCCAGCGGCAACCGTTGATTTGCATTCACCAAGCGGGATAGTCTCTGACGTCCGCATGCGTTGATTAGACGTGGACGTCCAATGCCACGACATGTACAACCGGTTTCACCATCCTTCTTCCTTTTTTCTTAGGTATTAAGAACTTTAGCTCGCGAACACCCGAATAGCCGTGCCGTTTCGGTGACATTCATCCCTAGCATTCGGGCCATCATCAAAGTTGCTTATATCGCATCATTTTGTCGCCTTCCCGTTTTCGCCGCAAACGTCGTCGACAAAATGATGCCTCATCATCCATGGTGTAGCCAGGATTTATGTTGGGGGCAGGGGGTCAATTCAAATACATATGTGAGAAAATTATGTGGAAAACTGCACCAAATACCAATTCCATCTTTGCAGAATAAAGCTAATGCCAATGCTCAAATGTTTCACCGTATACATCTTATTTTCACCAAAAATCAAGGATTTGTATATGCAGGGTGCTCATAAATTATCTTTACAACTTTAGACTTTAATAACTACAACACTATACAAGATAACAAGAAACGGTTTTCAGCATGTAATAAGCAAACTCATAAAGTTTTTTTAATCCTCATTCATAAACCTCAACGTCAAGTCGGTATTCCAATTCATTCCATGTACGCTGCAGCATTTCCACAGTGAAATGTTCAAAAGCATTGAGAATGCGTGTCTTCAAGTCAACTATATAAGTCCGTTTCATAGGTCTCTAATCTTGGTTCGATAGACCTGGTTCTTTAGGAAATCCCACAGGAAGAAGTCCAGTGGTGTGAGGTCAGGTGATCATGATCATGATGAAGAGGTTAGTCTCTATGAACCAGGCAATGTACTGAGCTTTTCCTGTGGGGTCCACATTTTTCGTGAAAACTGCCCAAAAATATTTTGAGTTTACTTGTCACATGCTGAAAACCGTTTCTTGTTATCTTGTATGGTGTTGTAGTTGTAAAGAAATTAATGAACACCCTATATGTTTACTTGCTTTTGCGGTTAAGCGTTGAATATACACAGCTTTCGAAAAATCCGGATGGTGTAACTTCAGGTGAATTTGGTGGCCATAAAATAGGACTACAATATCGTTGCGGTGATTCATCAGGTTCTTGTATTTATGGTGAAGGTAGCATTCAGGAAATCTCGTACGAGTGTAATCCCGCGGGGCTCCATCTTGTTGGAAAATGATTCCACGGGGCTCCGTCTAGTCGGTACTAATCCAGTTGCTGGATATAAATTCTGGAATTCTTCAACTGTAAATGTTCCAGTAGTAGATAGTTGCTAACGCGAAGAAGAACGGTCCATACACTTTGTTATGCCTATCGCCCTACCAAATGGTGAGGCGTAGTTCGCTCTTTCCAATTCATAAGAAGAGGAATATCACCGCAGCATTTCAACGCATCACCGATATTTTGCGTGAATTGTCCTTTTGATAAGCGCTGTGCCTCACTCGCGGCGGTGATCATGTAGAAGTATAACAAATTACACTGTACAACAAATTTGCAACTTTTTTCTGTCCTTTAGATGAAACTATGTGATTCTGTATAAACAAAAGGTGCTTGATTCATATACTCACATGCCAAAAGTCATGGGATAGCAGTGGACTATTTTTCAAGTGGCAGTAGCATCATGTGCAAATAGTATAAATATGCAAATCAGTGTCAGTAGGTTTAGTTACACTGCCATGAGTAAGGGGTGAGGTGTTCAATGTGACAATGGCTAGACGACGAGAGCTATCAGAGTTCGAACGTGGCCTGGTGTGTGGAGCACAACGTATGGGTCATTCAATATCGGAGGTGTTCAAAAATTCAACACCCCACGGTCCACAGTTTCAAGAGTCTACTGAGAGTACTAACTTGACGGCATTACCTCCCACCATGGACAACGTAGTGGGTCGACCACACCTTCTCAATGAACGGGACCAACGGCGTCTGAGTAGGATGGTCACCGCTAACAGGCAACTGACACTACGCCAGATGACATCAGATTTTAACCAGGGTGATACTAGAGCTGTATCGATGCGAACTGTGCAACGAAATCTGGTGTCCATGTGATATGGAAGCAGAAGAACCACGAGGGTGCCCTTGCTAACAACAAAACATCGTCAGCAACGTCTCTCCTGGGCCCATGAACACATCGACTGGACACTTGACAGCTGGATACGTGTGACCTGGTCTGATGAGTCTCGATTCCAGCTGATACAAGCTGATGGTAGGACTCGGGTGTGGCGCAGACCCCATGAGGCCATGGACCCAAGTTGTCAAGCATGCAATGTGCAAACCGGTGTTGGCTTCGTAATGGGCAATTGTAGGAAATTCTCCAGTCGGAATGGTTGGCAATGTCTTCAGATGTCTTCCACCGACTTGTGGAATCAATGCCACGTCGCATTGTTAGAGGAGGTCCCACACGTTATTAGGTGTTATTCCATGACTTTTGGCGTGTGAGTGTATATCAAAATCACGTACCGTTTTTGTAGGCGACCCACTTCTCAGAGAAATGTAATAATTTGGCTTGATTATAGAAAACACAAAGACTAAAATGATTTTTTGGTCGTTTCCTCTTGTAGGCATCTGTTGGTGTATCCCTGATAACAGACCAGCAATATTCAGCTAGCATACTTCCATTCGATCGTTAAGCTCTGCCTGTGTGATTTCATGATGTGAACATATCGTAGATGTAGATGGTTGAAAGTCAGGTTTGGGTCATCGGAGGTGTCTTATTCTGAATCAAGAGTATATTTTTCTGGAGCTGTAGGTATAGGGAGATCTTCAGAATGAGGAACTGGTTGCATAGCGCTTCTATATATGTGCTACATATAGATACGTAAAAAGCTAAAATGTAGTTTTTTTTGGGAAAATAGTGCGTGGTAAACAAAAAAATAATTACAGATTCGTTATTTTCAGCCAAAAATATACAAGAAACACATATTTTCATCTAAAGTACATTTTTTCATGTTGTACAGTGTTATCAGGATAAAACTCCCAAGCTTTTTCCATATTGAGCATTTCTCGCTAATAAACTCGGGTGAGCAGTTCCAAAGTGCTTTTGACCATTTTTAATGGAGTATTTCGTATATTACGGATAGTTCTAGAAACCTTAAAAAGTTCTCGAAAAATCTAAAGCAGTGTTTTTCAACCTTTCTTATCTCAAGGCATACCTGAACTTAATAGTTAAATATCCGCGGCACACTTAAATTATGATGATCTAAATAAGAGTATAGATTTTTTTTAGGAATTTGTTATTAACACAAGCAAAACGACTTACTGAAATTTAAAATAAAAAAAGATAATAAACTAAACTCATTAAATACTTTTATTTATTTTTCTGTTTATGAAAAGTTTCGCGGCATACCTAGGTCCTCTCACTGTACATTGGTTGAAAACCGCTGATCTAAAGATTACTCGCAAGTTAACTGAGCATTGAATCTATCTGGAATGGTGAATTTCAAAATGTCATTGTCCTGTCACAAAAGCTAACTTGGTAGAAATAATGAAGTCCTCTACACTTCTGAGGCATAAATAAATTAAAAAAAAATTTGTTGCTGTAATTGCTATTGAATAATGAAATATGTCAGAGCGTTCAATAGTTCTTTCAGTAGATTTTGCGCTGTTGTGTCAAGCAGTATGAAAACAGAAAATATTTCCGAGAACTCATGGTACAGTCAATAAAAATTCACCGAGCGCAAAGTTTTTTTACTTTTCCTCCCCGTTAATATATGCAATTTTTTAAAAATAATTTTAAGAGAATAGCTGGTTGTGGGTAGGAGAAAATCTACTTTAAGAGCTACTGTTATACTATATTATCGTAATTTTGCTGGTGGCAAATTATCTTGGCAAATTAACTTCGTCTGCTCCTTCATTGATATGCTTATGCTTCTTCTTCTCATGACTCGGGAAGATTAATACCTGAGAATAATCTATAAATGGATAAATTTCTAAGAAAATTTTAAAACCTTTATTTACAATATTATGATTCTATTCATGCTATGCTATTTAGAGAACATTGAAAATCAATGATATAGGCCAACAGTCAAAGGCACTTTATGGTTAATTGAGACGGAGGAGGACATTAATTGTTAAACCAAACTCCCGAATTTTTATAAAATTACCTTCAATCTCAAACGGATATCTGAAAAGAAAGATAAGCGCTGGTACTATGGCAAAAACCGATATTAATGTGTCGTTGAGGATAGCAATTTGTTGGCTGGGGCATTTGTTGTTTCCTTCGTATTATTCAAGGAGTCTTAGAAGAACTTTTTTATTTTCAATCTTTTCTTGAACAAAAACTTAAAAAAAATGGATTTTTCAGTTTTTGTAACAGAAAAAAGGTAAGAAGAAAGGCTAAGATTACAGCAGACGACAAAGAAGGGCGACGATATCTCCCAACTATGCGAACTCGTCCCTCGAAAGGCAAATGACAGGGATAAAGAGATGAAAGGTGTGAGAATGCTCACGTCGTAATTAATAAGTACGTGAAGGGGAGAAAAAACGAGTGAGAAATCGAACACAGTTGTAGTTATGGCTGGTTATTTTCTTGTGTTGGTAGGGAGGAAGTCGATCGACGGAACCAATGGCGCCGTGGATGCCCAACCCACCCTCACGCCCCCTTTACAACGGACTCCCGTCGACAGGGTTCGGGTGGAATATAATGTACATACACAAGGACGGAAAGAGAGAAAGAGAGAGAAGGGAAAAGGAAAAAAAAATAAAAAAAAGAAAGAGAGACGACTCTCTCTCTCTCGCGTTTCACTCTTGTTCATATCATCACTCGACGAAGACTCCAAGAGCGAACAAGGTGAGATACAATTATCACTCAACTTGAAGCTCCTTCCACTTTCCTCCTCGTATTGTCAGTTCAAACAAAAGTGAGTTTTATTTTATTATTATTTCGTGCAAATTCACAATTTTTCTCAATTGCTTGGTGTTCTTCTTCGCCCACTTTGTAAACTCTCAACCTGTCCTAGTACCAACAGAAAGAGAACTCTTGTGATCTTCGTTAATTCCTCCGTCGCCTCATGTTCACAGGAGTCGCGCGAAAGCAATCAATCTTTCGAGATTTTCTTCCAAGAATTCCTTTCGTTTCTCATGCGTGCACAAGGAGAAATTTTTTTTTCTAACAGTTTTAATCCCGATCGAAAACTCTTGCTAATAATACATTTCAGCTGTTACTTTGGTGGGAAGGTATTCTTTTATTTTTGGTAAGTGCACTTGAAAAAATAACTTGATTGTCGAAAATGCAACAAGGTGTAATAACTTCTTTTGCAACTATTGACTCGTATAACGTTAATTTTAACGTTAAATTTTAAAGTTACATCGAATAATATTAAAATGGGCTTATTTATCATGATTTTATTACAAGCTTAAAAAATATCCAGAGTTCTTAAGTTGCTTTTGGTATTTCTCTTTAAAAAAAAAGTTTTCGCCTTTTTAAAGTATTTAAAATATGCTTGTAATTCAGGCTGTCACAAAATTAATTGCGTATATTGTTAAATACATCACATCTCAAATAAAACTGCCTGGAGCACATCATTATACAAATTTTTATGCAAGTTAAACGTATTAGATGCTTAGATTATTTTCCCATTTACTTTTTTTCACGTTCTGGCATTTAATGACATGGGTCACCAACTTAACAAGCGATTTCACTACATAAAAGCTATTGTTCATGTTATCGAGATTACAACTCTTTAACCACAACAACAAAAGAATCGTTGTAATCTCTATGAATTGTCACTATTCACATTTTCCTTGTAGATATCTTTATTGTCAATATTGAATCTTGATATTGATTCAATTTTTGTTGATATTGATTTTTTTCATTACTTTACAGATATTAAATTTATTTCTTGCTTAATTCGTTTGTCATTTTGTTACTGTCCATAAAAGTTTTAGCTACAATTGCATTGATGTCTATAGATTATACTTTATTTCTATTTTTTATTTTAATTGTTCAGTTGGTTTAAAAATTTCAAAATGACAATGCCGCAAATTTCGCAATCCATTCAGTGTTACACGAAGAAGATTCGTTATCCAAGAACGTTTGAGTGACTATTTTTTCGATCTAAAATCTTCATTTTGTACAGAAATATAAGCTATGTGTAATGATGTGCCTGAGACATTTATTTGAAAATTGTGACCTATTACACTAAAATATGTACATCCACGGAAATTTAAGTGTGCAATCTAAAAACGTTCTGGCAGGCTTATGTCAAGAGACAGCAGAAAATGAATGAAAACGTAACAGCACTACGCTTTCTGTAACTTTAAGCTTTAATAATAGCAGCATTGTTGTTTATAGCGGACAGCTTGACCCAATCATCTTTCAATGAACACCGAAAAACGTAGACAATCAAGCATTATTCAGGGTGTTTACAAACTTTTAGGGATGGTGGAGGACCTTAGTTTGAATATATTTTGCCAAGAAACTGGGAGTCGCAAATGAATACTTGGTACATAAAAAAATTGTCAAACATCAAACCATATATTATATGGCTGTCTGAGACTTCCTCATAATATTCTATCTCTCGTTAATGTATTCCAGAAAACGGAGAAATTAGAAAACTTGAAACTGATGGTCCCAACGTTTTTAATAACCAAATACTACATGTTTGTAAAATTCCAAAAGGTGTTCAAACTATTGACCATGAGCAGCTATACATGCCTCACAGCGTCTTGTCATTGCCAGTCTTTCTCAGCAATGTTGCAACCTGTCCGGTATTTTGAAAGGTAGCCTACATTTTTTCTTATTGTATATTTGTGCATCATCCAGGTGGCAACACTATCTCAGCCTCCTGTGCAATCGAAAAAAATACTTGATGATTAGGGACAAGACGGTTTGGAAATTTGTCGTGATAAATTCGGGCTGCAGCTCTTCCATTTTCATTTGTAGCTCCATATGCCAGATGCATATCTGCCATCTATGCCCATAAAAAAACGGTTCATTTATGCTAAGAGAGATTGCTGTTGGTTTTTCCCCGAATGAGGAAGTGACTATTTAATTAAATTACTTCAACAGCTAATTCACCTTTTTTTTCTCGAATGGAATAACCATTATTTAATATTTAAATTCATGAACATAAATTACCATTTAAATGAAATATTTGTTTTATTTATTTAAACAAAAACTCATATGTTCCCGTGTCAAGGATTCATTTACGACCCCCAGGTTATTGGCAAAATGTATTCAAAATAAGATCCTGTACCTCCCTAAAAGTTTGTCACTCAGGTTATAAACAACCTGTAAACATTCTAAGGAAGAGCTGAATATTTTTATGGATACATTTGTCATTTGACAGGTTCAAAATCGATTTATACGTGAATTTTCAATAGAATTGTCGTTACTGCTTCTGCGCACAATGAATTACAAGCATTTAGTAAGCGATCAGAGTTCTCAATAACGTAACCAAATTTAGTGCATTTTAGGTTACAGCTTTAGCAGCAGAGGGATGCGTCAATTTAAAAGAATCAAACATTTTACATTAAAATTAATTTGTACTCATTCATGACGGATACTTGAGTAATTTATCCATTGTTCATTGTTCATTCCATGAACTAACTGAACTTGCCGTTATTCTTTTCTGAACTTTCTGAGTTACACCCTGTGAAACTTTAGCCATACGAACCCGCAAACTCAGACTGATATTTAGCAACATGTTTGTGTTTTTTTGTTTAAGAAAATCACAATTCTATTTTAATGGACCGTCAACTTAAGATTGAAAATGCAAACTAAATAATTTCATTAACCATCACGATTTCTCTGCATTCATTATATTCTGCAAATTTTCCGCCTTATTATTAACGCTGGCGTTATTAGCTAGTGTCAGCACAATAACTGAAAAATTGAAGCATGGAATGATAAATAACATGTGAATAAGAACTCTAAGCTCCGCTCTTCAAGGAATGGGAGATAATTAGGTAAATGCATCACATAGTTTTTGTAAGATAATCCTAGTGTAAACACAAGGAACAAAAGACTTTTGATGACAACTTTTGAGTGCATGGACAGATTTGATTTTTTTTTTGCTTGTAATTTATTTGTCAGTAAAGCGGAACTGTTTCCAGAGCCCCTTATGTAATTACGTTTGAATAAAAATTATGTTATCTACATTTCATATCATTAAATATACGTTGAGGTATTTTATCAATATGACATTAATTTAACTTTTTAATCATCAACGTTAAAATTAAAAAAAAAAAAACAATTACTACTATAATAAAGTTATACACAAATGTGCATTTCTTTAACATGAAGAATGCTCTTGAAAGAAGTTTTTTTCGTTTAATTTTGATGTTGATTAGTTGAATAAAGTTTTCTTCTATAAATTAGACTTGGAAGAAACTTGTAAAAAGTTGTGAAAAGTTTCATCTATAATGGAACACTGTTGTAGTTGATAAAATCTTCTTACTCCAAAAATAAACTTCAATAACGTTAAAATATTAGCAGAGTTTCAAAAAAATCTTAAAAACTGCATGTAGCTCCCTCCCCCCTTGTTAAAGCGAATGTTTTCGGGCAAGCAGCGCCCATCATCATAGGTATTAGGTCGGGGTCTGATGATGGGCGCTGTACCCCTGAAAGAATGCAATTCTTTAGATATTTTTTGAAAGCGTGCTAATAATTTAACGTTATTGGGACTTATTTTTGGAGTTAGAAGATTTTGTCAGCTACAATAGTGATCTATTATAGATGAAACTTTTCAATTTTTACAACTTTCTTCCAATTCTAATTTTAGAAGAGAACTTATATTCAATTAGTGAACATCAATATGAAAAGAAAATCTTCTCTCAAGAGCATTCTCCAATTTAAAGAAATGCACGTTTGTGTATACTATAAGTATTAACTTTCATTATTTATAGTGGTAGTTTTTGACGAGTCAAATTACATTTGATGATCAAATCTTAAGTTATGATTTTTGTTTTAATGTTGAGGATTAAAGAAATTATTTAAACCCATATTGATAAAATATATTTCATATCGTTTATTCTGATTTAAATTAGATTTTAAAAAATGGAGACAATAGGATGGGGCGAAATAAAATTTTATCAAAGATGGAACTTAAGAAAAATAAAAGAGAGTTTGAGGCGCAAAAAAAAAAGAAAAAGTAAACGAAAATGAGTCTGTCGATTACTACGAGATTAGAGATTTCTGTAAAACTTGTATGGTTATTTCTGTAAACTGGCTCTATAAATCTCTCTTATATAAAAATCTTCTTCAAAATCTACAAGAGGAAACGGTTAAGTGGACGTCAGACGTACACCCACTGCTCATCACTTTTTGTCTCTTGCTTTTTTATTTTTTGCATCCATGAACTACAACGAAAAAGTAACTTAATAAGCAAGCAAGAGTCCAGGAGAATTTTCGAAATGCATTCCCTCCAGTTTTAATAGCCGTACAACATTCAAAAAAATATTTACAGACTCGCCCTCCCTCTTCCATTTACCCCTTGTTAATGTGGAAGATGGGGGGGGAGGGGGGACAAGTTCCGTTGCGTATAAAATTTCAGATAGTAGAGGCGAACGCGTGCTGCTTCCGCTCGTGCCCTTTTCCCAGCCCCCTTTTCTCCCCTCGTTCTTTAATAACTTTTTTTCTTCTTTCGAATTCATGAGCTGGCAACACCCGTTTGAAAAAAGAAAAAAAAAAAAGAGAATCCGAGAAAGATAAGAGCAACCGGTTCAAATGACACAAGGCTCACCATTCTAACGCCCTTCTCCCATGTACGATGGGGGTGTCGCTTTCACCTGTCATCACACGAACCCATCGAATCGAATTCGATCGAGGAACAAAAGAGAAATCCAATCGCGAGCGAATTTTCAATTGGGTAGCCCTAAACAATAAAATGTTACGACAACGATGCCTTAGTCCGAAGCTCAAAACTGAAACCACTTTCGAAAAGGGCAAACTTAACATGACGAGGGGGTTTGGTTTTTCTTTAAATGCTCCTTGTAAAAAGGTGCCACCATTGATTCTTCTCACGTTCTAATTCTAGGGGAAAAAAAAAAAAGAGAGAGGAAAATATCACTCTGAGTTAATTGAGTTTTTGCATAAATCAATACAATCTCATTAATTATGAGGCGGTTACATGTCCTCCATTCGATATCTGTATTTCCTAATTTAGACCTTAATGACACTGTTTCATAGATTACGCGTTCGTTATTCGCGTGATGGGCATTCTGTGTAACTAAGGTATGCTATAGACTGTCTATAATAAATTATTTTTTGAGCAAAATAAGACAACAAGAGAAACATGTATTATTAAACAAATGACGGACGTAAAAGAAAAGAAAAACGGAAACAAAGTGAGAAAACGTAGGGAAAAAGTTGACATTTCGGTCAGACTAGTCTAAATAGTCTACAATTAATTTATTAAGGCTTAAAAACGCACGCTTTTTTCTATAAAACTCTCTTATTGATACGATATTGACAATTTTTATTATTTAACATTCTTTGTTCTTTATAATAATTATGACGCGGTTTGGCGGGCTTACAGGTTCTCTGGACTAAGCATTATGTTTCAGTTTTTCTCACAAGTAACAGTATTATCTCAGCCTGTACTAAAAGGCTACTCTAAGTTCAATTTCCTTTTTAGACCGCATTAATTTGCTTGGTCCAGCGAATATTTAATTTATCAATCTAACAGGTTTCATTAATTTTTCACTTGTATATGGACCATTAATTTTAATAGCATGTAAAAGTTATCATATAACTAAGAATTAACGGGAACAATATTTAGGTGATCTATCAAAGACTTCTCCGATTAGGTATAATAATTTCTTTATAAGTCAGTGCCAATGCTTATTTATTATATTCTTTCAAGTCTTTGTTCATATTAAACAGCAAAACAAGCATACATACAATGACAACCTTTCAATGTATCTTCTAAAGAAGAAAGTTTCAATAATGATCCACCGTATTCGGATTAGTTCTGCTCCGTCTGTGGTGATCATCTTTTGATTGAGTTTTAAACGCACAAATGAAGTAATGAATAGACATTAATGGCCCAGCATTCCTCAACCTTTTTTCCTCGCGTTACACTTGAACCTATACTTAAACTTCCGCGGCGCATTAAAATTATGATGATCAAAGGTAGAAAGAATATACTTTTTAGGATTTAGTTCTTAACATATACAAAAAACTTATGATAATTTGTAATAAAAAATAATAACTAAAATTCTTAAAAAAAAAAAGTTATTTTTTATGTTAAAATTTTCGCGGCAAACTGGTTGAAAATCGCTGGAATATACATTAATAGACAGCAAAGCAATTACACGTATGTGAAAGTCTTTACCTGGCATTAGTGAGCGAGGCTGGCAACTTTGGAGGGCCATTACCTGCATCAAGTTAATAATTCGCACACTCTTGTATGTACTGTTTACGCTCGAATTGAATGTTTAGGGGAAAGTTGTTTTTGTTTTTTTTTGTTTTTTTTAAATAACGTTATTAGTTTTTGGTGAAATATTTAATTGCACAGACCAACGATGAATGAATTTGCTTAGATTTTTTTCTATCATGTCACGTTTCCAAGTTATGCACAAAGAAACTGCAATTAAACTAATAGGTGCGAAGAGAAGCGGCTGCACTGTTAAGGTATCCATAGTTTTGGACCACAAGGAAATTTATCAGGTCCCAAATCCGAATAATTTAAAAGTGTTTCATTGAAAACAAGATGATCTGTGGGTGACAGAAAAAAACTGAGATCTGATACGGATTCAGCACAAAAAACAACAACATAAGATTCAGCTCTTAATGTTAAAAAAGTTTTTAAAGTTATTTTTTTAACGTATTATTATTTGTTTTTAATTAGAAGTTATGAAAGGAAATTTGAAACTAGGATTATATACCTTGTAATTTTTTCCCGTAAATTATTCTTTTTTGGTATCAGTAGTTTGGTTTTTCTTTTTACATAAAAATAGTTTGGCGGCATTATAGACATATTAGAAGAACCTGTATCTTAATCGAAAGAAGTCCGCGAGTATCTTTCCTTAATTTGTAAATCAAATTGAGATCAAGAACTTGTATTAACGAACTGGTATCTGAAACTTAAACTAAATCAATTGAAAGTACCATCAATTTAGTTTTTTATATTTGACAGTTTTGGACCCAATTTCTTAGTTTCTTTCATGGAGTATCTTTCCTTAGTAGTTTTATTATTCAATGGTTTCCTCCACATCCACTTGCTTCAATTTGGTAATTTCAAAAACAAACAAGCTCAGCAGTCTTTTAAAATACCAGGAATTGTACTCAGATTATTTTAAATTTTAGACATTTCTTTTGAATGTTGCTTAAGTGTCTTAATAGAAATTAGATAATGTCTAAATGGTTAATTACAGTAGGATAGTTTTCCATATGGAGGAAAAACAATAAATGAAAACAATTAGATATAAATTAAAATGTTTTTTTGTATGGAATGACATACTCAACAGTTCGATGTATGATCCGATGACTTCAGGATACTCACTTAAGTATTTCACCTGATTTTGTTTTCTTGTTTCAATTCACCAATTCCAGGGATACATTTGTTCCACTTTAATTTTCATAATTTTACAAAATTTACATCGATCACAACATTAATTCGCCTGATCTTCAAGAAAAACTCCGCCAACATCTCTCCACACCATTAGCCATCAAAGAAGACGGCATCGGAACTTTAGATAATATGCACATCTATTCAACATCAGATGAAATCCTATAGTGGGCATCCTGAAGTCATAGACATCGAACTATTCGAACTGATAAGTATATCATTCCATACAAAAAACAGTTTCATTTATATCTAATTATTTACATTTCTTGTTTTTTCTCTATATGGAAAACTATCATCACCAACAATTTAGACATTTCTTTTGAATCCTTAGGCATTCTATACAATTAAAGATTTCTCCCTTTTGCTGGTAAAGCACACACAAAATCACCAAAATCGGTAAAGAAACTAAAGCACTTAGAAAAAATTAATGAATACCGCTTAGTTCTTATTTGAACGCAGTTTGTGTGAAGAATTTTTACCGCATTTTCTACGAAATTTCAACCGCTTTATTCACTTTTTCATTTTGTTTTGGCGATAAGTCTGCAAAAGATCGAAATGTTCGTTGTCTTCTATTGGCCATTTGCTAAGCATCATCATCATCATGAAGCTTAAAATTGTTGAAACTTGATAGGCAAAATCTGCATAAAGTCTCCACTTTATTATATTGCATCGAATGGTATTTAAAAAAGGAGAAAACTGGCTCGAATATCGAGTTTCATTCGAATGATTCACGAGATGGTCATAAAACACGTCCTGCGTTAAGCACTTTTTATGCTTTCTACAATGTCCGATTGGCTTACGGGCCCACAGGCTAACATTCGCTTAACAACTGCTACCTAGATGGTACGTGTTCAAAAGCGCGCGAAAAGTCCCAAGCAAGAGCGGGGGAATAAATGGACGCGTTTATGAAAATAAATTTGAAAATGGTTTCCAATCTCGCGAAGAGATAAGCTCCTTCATTGCTGGCATTCCATAGTCGAGGCCAGGGTCCCGAACGGGAATTTTTTTTGGTGTTCACACACTTGTACGCCCAGAACAAATGTGTTAACATCATTTGATGCTAAACAAAAGGGAGAGCGAACGAAGAAAAAGCCAAGGTGAGTGGAATGTCCTCCTCCCCGCCACCTTAATTCGAACCCGTCAACTGCTTTTCTTTTTTTCTTTTCTTTTTGATTATTGCCTGCCTCCTCCTCCTCCTCCTCCTCGCGTGAAAAGGATTACGAACGCGATAAAAGGAAAGCATTTTCGCCTCTCAAGGCCACCATTCCTTGTTCGGGCCGATGAGGAGTTGCAAACTTTCAATGGTTGGCGTTCTTTTTTATTTTTTATTCCCTTCGTAACATTTCCATTGGCGATGACTTCGATGATCCTCCCACTAAATTCTTTAAAACGGGTTCTTCTCTCGCCCGTACGAGCATCCCCTCCTGTGGTTCGTCGAAAGGAACTTTTCGTAATTAAGACATTATGGAATTAACCCTCTCTCCTTCATCCATCTGCTCTTACCTAACAACAAACGCCCCACCACCCGTCCTCCTCCTCCTGCGGGGTGATTATCGACTGTGAAAACTTTTCTATATATGAGCCGGGGAGTAAGATTTATTTTTATGGGCCCAAAAAAATTTTCCTCCACTATCCCTCCCGACTTGAAAATGGTTCTTTCCAAATTGAGGTCATAACCTACCCCATCTTGTTGTCGTCCCCTCCAGATCCATTCCCCTCTCGACGCCCGTAAGCAGTGCGCCAACAGCGCACTTTGGCGTTCCTGACTCTTTTAAGACAACTCTACTCACTCACACACACAAGTCCCAAGATGGCCGAAGCGGGTCGCTCCTCGATGCGGCGGCATCTCAAACACTCCCGTGCAAGAATGTGAAAAACGACGGCGACCCATGCGAATACCACGACTCACCTACGAATGTCAGCGTTACAAGGTAAGTTCATTTCGTTAAACAACGCTGTAAGTTTTGCACTTTTTTGACCTTTCCCGGTTCCGTGGAAGTAGAGAAGAACAGACACGAGGGGGCTAAGAACGGAGGGGTAGGGGAGGGGGGGGGATAAAAAAGATTCCAGCAACAGTTGCCAAAGTTTCTAAGCACATCTACGCGCATGCGCCGCGTTCAAACTTTAGCAGCCGCAGTCAATGGCCAAAGCAACAGCAAGGCAAGCAGGCGAGCCAGGTCGAGCGTTATTTATAGGCGGCGCTCGCCGAGGAGACTCTCGGACGACAAGGGAGGGTCATGAGTCGCTCTTGTTGCTGTTGTCAGGGTCAGTTGTCATGACAATGGTCCACCCTCAGTTCCTTGAGTCTTCCCTTCTGTTGATTGTGACCAAGATCAATAGGAATTTTTTTTTTTTCAAAAATCTTAATAATAATAATGATAATAATAATAATAAAATAAAAAAGTATTAAAGTTATGAAGCAAAACTTTGGTAACATCCACCTCCTCCCCCTTCCTTATTGATTTTCTGTACTAAAAGAAAAATAAAAGTCTAAAACCAAAAATAAAAAAAGTTAAGAAACAAAAATAAAACTTCTAAAGGCGAAAATAACAAAAATTCCAACCATCCCTGTTACTTTTTATAATCTAACTGGCAACAATGTAAGAAGGAAAAAAAAAATCACCTGTTCGAAACTTTTCATCTCCTCCTTACCCCAGTTCATGCAGTTTCAACACCATCACTAAACCAAGTTACTAAAGTCTTGCCTCCTTAACCCCAGAATCAACCAAAACACTCAACATATTTTCACTGGCATTTTCTTTTTCCTCGTGCTTGGAAACAGAGAACGCATTTTATCGAAAAAAGCGTGTGGCAGGTCGCGTGTGCACCCTTTTGTCTGATGCTCAATGGCAGCCTCTCATTAATTCCTTGGCAGGAATCACCGCCCGGCACTCTGGAGCCTGCCGCCGCTCCAACCAACACCCTGTCGTCCGCCTCGCCTCTGCCCGCCTGCCTGCCCTGCCTGTCTCCCTCCACATTGGTGCACTTATACACACTACACACACACACACACACACACACACACACACACACACACACACACAAGCTGTGTTTTTCTCCAGTCAAAAACTGTCTCCCGCTCAGCTGTTTTATAATTCACCTTCTCCCCAAAAAGTGAAGTGGATTTAGTAATGAGTTTCCCTTGTGGACTCGCAACTGCATTAGCAGTGATGCCAAACTCTGCCCTACTGTCAACTAAAAAAATTGTTTTCCTTCAACTGTATCACTGTTGTTATTGCTGCTGTTCAAATGTTCTCATCACCTTCACCAAAACTACATAACATTATCATTTGATACATTTATTTAAAAATGTTAATGATTAAAAAACAAAACTCCAACTAAGTATGCACCCACTTCATTTTATGTTGTTTTTTTTTTAACTATATGATTTTTTTTTTTTTTAAACTGTTAATTTTTTTATTTTCTTAATGACAAAATTGGACTGAAACAGAATTTTTTTTTTAAATTTTCCTTAATTTTTTTCATCCCTTCTCAGTTGAACTGATTCATCAGAAGGATGATCAAATCCATTGGTTCCTATCTCTTCACGCTTGTTTTCTTTGACATTTGCTGTTATAAATCAGGTAAATATATTTAAATCTCCTATGTTCCCATTCATAATGTAGACTAAAACAAATGAAGGGATATTAATGTATATACTACCTTCCTTATTTTAGATAATAACTAGAATTTTCACACAATTTTATATACATTATTAGTCCTCTTGCAATTAATGAATTGACTAATATCAAATTTATTACACTAAATTCATAATAAACTGATTCATTCCATTTATGGTTCATTATTTTATGTTGCTTACAGTTTTTAAAATAAAATTTAATTCTAACAAAACAAAGAAGATAGTTATCAGCAAAATGTTTGTTCTCCATAATGTTGACAGAAATCAGCTGTTAATATTTGTTAAGCTCCCACTATATTATAGAATGACTTTATTTTCATGTTTCTTTCTCTTTTACAAAAATTTATCACTTGTATATATACTATAATTATTTTTTTTTTTTCTGATGTCTGTATATGCACATGGTAAAACTGCTGCTCTCTCACTAGAAAATGCTTGTTTGCTATGTTTTATTTATTTATTTATTTTTTTATTTATTTATTATTTTGAATTGGTAGAATAACTTAAACAATTAAGCATTATATCACTTTACATTTTACATTAAAATAATATTGTATTCATGAAAATTGAGATTAATGTAAAATTGGGTCTTCATACAGTATTTGCAAATGAAATAAATTGAGTAATCTTAAAAAAAACTTAAACTTTGTATAAAGACTGTTCAGTCCCCCCCTCCTCTTCTTATGAGCCAGCCAGGTACCCGAGAGGGCTAAGGTGTAGGCTTTCTAGTTCTCGAGTCTGCCTGGTCGTGGGTTCGAATCCCGCCGTGGGCATGGATGTTTGTGTTTGTCCCGGGCTGCGTACAGATATAACTTGTGTAAAAGGCACAAAATGACCTTAGTGGTCGACGCCAAAATTTCTAATAAACCAACCAACCTCTTCTTATGTATGCAGATGAAGCCAAGAATAAACGCTGAAACTATACCTTGTCTCAGCTTCAGTTGAGAGTGACGTCACGAGTGAAGCGGTTACAGTTCGCCCACATGAAGAAATAGTTCGAATAATTTTCTGTATAAAAAGTTCAAAATTCTTTCCGGAATCATATTTCATATTTTTCTCCTCGATATAATAATCAATAGGTGGATAGAAAAGCCATTTGACGAAATTAAAAAAAAAAAAAAAAATGAAGTCAGTCTGTAGTCGAGATTATTTGATTGTAAAATGGCAGCGTCTCTTGTTCCTGCGTGAAAGAGTTGTGTTAGAAATGAAAGATGATCGAGTTTTCACGAAGAGGATTAAAATACCTTAACCCTTATCCTACCAACAAAAAATTGTCGCCGTAGCAGCACTGTCTACGTTTACAATAATTGTTATAATAAATGTTATAATAATTTAAAATAATTCTAAAGTTAAACAAAAACCATTTATACGGTATAAATAACACAATATTTATTTTTTAAACTTATACATAGTGTATCACAAACACATGGAGTATGCTCACTTGTATTTTTTGACAACTTTAGTTTTTCTGTTTTACAGTTTACTTACTTCAATCATGTATTTTGCAATTAAAACAAATCTTTTCATGGTGAATGTTGCATACAAAGCGTCCACATTTAGACCATTGCACTGTGTATTTTTTGTCCATTGCTCTTGGGCAGAATGAACAACGGCCTCTCTTACTTGTCTGAGGTACACTGACAACTTTGCTAGCTACTTGTTGAGGCATTTCGTTTTTATGTCGTCTTGATGCATTGGCCTCTATAAGTTTTTCTCCTAATTCCATAAGAAACAAACGACGGCAGTGTTTCTTGTTTCTATTCCATTCTGGATTCATGTACATTCATAGAACGAATGCATTCAATGCGGAAAAATCTATCATGTTATAGAACAGACGGCCACCGGTTGGTTTTTCTTTTTACAGAATATTTTCTTACTTTCTGATCAGTGGTGTCTACACCTCCTTTGGTTCTGTTGTATTCTAAAATTACTCCTGGTTTTTTATCAACTCTTTCATCTTCAATTTCAGCTTGGTCATGTAGCGTGCTAAGAATAATGCTGACTTTGTTTTTTTCTTGGGCAGTATGATGCTAACATAACACCATCCCTGAATGCAAAAACTGTTGAAAACTGAACCTGTCCTTTAGGCGTTGTAAGTTGCATTGGAAGTTCTGATCTATTCTTTCTCATTGTTCCTAATAATGTCAGTTTTAAGTTCAGAAGTTTTTCCGCTAACGATAAACTTGTGAAGAAGTTGTCACAAGTTACTTTTCTTCCACTTTTCTCTATTCCTTTGATCATATTCAAAACCACACGTTCGCCTTGATTTTTCTCTCTTGATTCACCTTCTCGACGTCCTGTGTACACCTGAATATTGTATACGTAGGAGCACTCACTGTCACAACACAACCACAGTTTTATTCCATATTTGCCAGGTTTCGAAGGAATATATTGTTTGAATGGGCATTTGCCACAGAATGTAAGAAGCTGTTCATCTACGGTAACATACTCAGATGGAATGTAACAGTCTTTTAGGTGGTTTGACCAGCCATCAAAAATGTCACGTATAGGTGCAAGTTTGTCATTGCCACAATTGATTCGGCGAGAGGCAGCATCGTCAAAACGGAGGACACGAATAATTTTTTGAAATCGATTTCTTGATAATGCTGAAGCATAAACTGCCCTTCCATATTTTTTACTCCACATTTCTTCAATGGATCCGTTCTTTGATTGATATGCTCCTGTGATTAGTAAAATTCCTACTAATGCTACGTCCAGATTTTTCCATTTATCTCTATATACATCTGCACCTTCTTTGTTTGTCCACACTATGATGTCATCTTTGACGTTTGGTTTCAGAAGAAGATTGAAAGCAGATTGTATGTTATCAACATTTCTTTTTGCATAGTTGCTCGGTCCTGGGGTTACGTGAATGATGTTTATCGCTGATCGTCGTCCTCCTTGATGTTTTATTGGATCTGGATGGCATTTTATTATTTTATCCTTTGATAGATAATATGACGCCTCTCCATCAACTGGCACTGATTCATCTGAAGAGCTTTCTGAAACTGATTCATTTTCTGGAAAGTAAATCATTACTTTTGTAAAATGGTTCTACAAATAATGCTAATTTTCAAAACTACTCTATTGAACAACTTTTTTTATGTCACTTTCAGATTTTCTAAAGTTGAATAATCATGAAGTAAACATAAAATGATAAAAAATACTAACCTGATATGTGATCAATTTCACTTTTTTCATCTTCAAACTCAGAAATACTGCTTTCACTAGAATCCTGTAAAATGTTCCTAATATCAGATACAGACAAATTATGCTCAGATGAGCTTGTCATCTTACCAATATCTTTTGCTGATGTAATACATGAGAAATATATAGTAACACTTTAGAAGAAAAAGTAAAACTGAAACAGTAAAACTGAAAGTAAATTTTCATAGGCTAAAAATTAAAAGTACTTAAGAATGGGTCATTTGTGACCCCACTGGTTGTCCATGTGACTATTACAGATATGATAACATAAAAAAATTAACATGCTATGTACATAAAAAATCTTACTGTGACAGGAAAATACTCCTAAAAATAGACAAAGTCAAATTTTTACAATTTTTTTTTACATGTTTATCATTAATTTTTCTATACATTAAAGTGGCGTGGGGTCAAATTTGGTCAAATTAATTTTTCTATACATTGGTAGGATAAGGGTTAAACATTAATTTAAAAAAATGATATCTGATAGACACCATTCGACTATTCTACTTCCGAGAAGCCACACGATTAAAGGATGGTATAACGTAGCATATATAGCCTTAGAATAACTTATTCTTTTAACGGCAGAAGGATACGATGTTGTGCACTAAGTCTGGTAAGGGACCTCATTCCATGACGTCACTCTCAACTGAAGCTGAGACAGGGTATAGTTGGTTTATACCAAATTATGTTGTACTGTAAGGCTTTTAATTTATTTCTACTTAACACTTTGAGCTTAAAATTGTTATTAAAGTTTTTCAAAAAAATAATTTTTGTGTTGAATTGTTAAGTTTTCGTTTTTTTAAGTTTATTATAAATTTACCTCAACGTGTTCAGTAGAAATAAATTAAGGCCTTACAGTACAACATTATTTGGTAAAGCAGGATTCTCCCCAGGTCCTTTTGAACGGGCATACCACCTGGCTGAATACACGAAAAACTGCACACCATTGCACAATATTTTATTTGTTTTTAATTTTTGTCGGCCCGGCTATTTTATCTTTCCACCCACCTCATAAATTTTCTGGGAGAAAACTGTAATGTATAAACTAATTAGCTTCAGCTTTTATTCTTGCCTTCATCTGAATACATAAGAAGGGGGAGGGGACTGAACAGTCTTTATACAAACTGTGGTTGATACAAAATTGTGATTGGCTCATTAAACAATAGAATCTAATTGGTTGAAAATAGTACAGCCATTCTAGGATATAAAATATGAATACAAAGTGACAAATAAGATTAAAACTTTATATTCACTTTTTACTTCCTGGAATAACAGTACTATTTTCAATTTTCATCCAATTAGATTCTGTATCGTTTAACCAATCACAATTTTGCATTGTTCATCATTTATATACAGGGTATATCAAAAATATGTTTACAAACTTTGAGGGTGGATTCCTCACATCAAAACAAGAAACATAGTCCATATAAACATGTGCAAAAATCTAAGGAGGTATTAATGAAAGTTTATGTTCAATGCAGTTTGAAATACGGTCTATCAAAGACAGACCGTATATGTAAAAGAGGACCAGTTCCATGGCCTGCATGTTCCCCTGACCTCAATCCTTTTGATTTTTAGATCTGTGGGGCCACCTAAAACAATTAGTTTATGCAGCCAACATTCCTACTGCAAAGATGCTTCATCAATGTGCCATAGAAGCTATTTGGTACTGTCTGGGAGTATTTGAATGCATACAATGTCAATGATCCAAAGAGTGCATGCATGTGTAAAAGTATGCAGAAGATATTTTGAACATTTGTTATGAGTTTCTGGGGTGAGGTATAACAAACTTTCATTAATATCTCAGAAATAAGGATTTTCAAACATATGTTTATATGGATTATGTTTTGTATTTTAGTGTGAGGAATCTGTCCTCAAAACTTGTAAACGTATTTTTGACCCTGTATGTAAAGACTGTTCAGCCCCTCCCCCTTTTTTTGTATCCAGACGAACACAGTTTTATACCAAACAAGCTTTCTGCTTGTGACTTGGTCCACGTGGATCTCGAAATAAATAGAAATAAGAGCTGGCCATCTTAGCCTAACACCTCTTTGTAAACTATGTTTGTGGTGTTCCCTTCTTGGCAGAGCTCAAGATAGTTTTGGTGAAATCATAAGATAAATTTATAAATACATGTATTAGTGTTCCAGTTCATAAAATAATTAGTGATTCAATTCATAAAATTTTTCATTTCGAGCACTGAATATATTATTGTAAAATTGATATTTCTTGGCTCAGATATAGGCTTTCCAGTTCCTAATTCTGCTAGGTTGCAGGTTTGAATTCCACTATGGGTATGGATATTTGCGTTTTTCCCAGGAATGAGTACATAATAATAGTCATGTGGAATGGGGTCGATGCATGAATTTTAAATTTGCTCAAAATTCATAAAAAATGAAAGTTTATGATCTGTACTAAGTTTAAATGATTAACTTATGTCTCTATCCTTGATAAATCTAGGTATAAATAGTGAAACATATTGAAGTCACTATTTTTTCCATATTGTATGTAAATCATCTATCCCATTTCATCAAGAAAAATGATGCAAAGTGATGAAACTATTTGTTGATTGTTGAAAATTAAAAATGTTTCAACCATTTAAAGTGAATTCACATAAATGGAAACATAACAATATTTACATTTATTTATTAACTAGCAGAAGAATGGAGCTACTTATTGTTTTCACAATGTCTGTCCGTCTGTCCCCTTCATAATTTCCGCATTTTTTGAGGTAGAAGGTTGAAATTCGGAATGTAGCTTACTATGGTCATGTGCACCTTTACTATTTAGTTTGGTTTTGATTGGCCCACTGGGGTCGAAGTTTCGGGGGCGGAAATTAGAGGGGACCAAAAGGTCTACGCTTATTTATGCATATAAAGGAGTGAAATTCGGTATACAGAATCCACTAAGCAAGATCAACATTACTATAAAGTTTGGGCAAAATTGTCCCAATAGGGTCGGAGTTGTGGGGGTGGCAATCACTTGGTCTTAAGAAATTTATGGCAAAGTATTGGGTGTGATATATCATTCGATCGAAAATGATGAGAAAGGAAAGAAGATAGGGTTCTTTTATATTTTCTAAATACAAGGTTCGAGAAAATCAATTTTTGATTTTAAAAGTGGGGGGGGGGGGGGGTTAAAAAGTGCAGATGAAGGAATAAAAAAATAGATGAACTCAGGGCTTCCACTACTTTCCTATACCTTCCTCGGGAGACTTAATTTCTTGTTTTAATATTTACTTACATGTTTATTACAGTCATTTTAAGTTTTTTTTATGTATTTACCATGGTTTTATATTGCAAAAAACAGTACCTGGAAACATTGGACAATTCACATCAATTCAATTAGTCCGTTGTTTCGAAGTTCAACTGTACTGCCAGTTGTGTTCTGTAATTACTAGTTTTGGAAACACTGATTTTAATATTTCTGGCTTTCAATTCATAATTTAGCATTTTAAAGGTCCATTTTATTTTATTACATCTGTTAATGTAGAGATTGATTCCTTAGAGACAAGTTCAATTATTACAATAGTTGAACTTCGATATTATACATTGCAAGGTTCTCCCCAGGCCCTTTTGAACGGGTGCACCGCCCAGCTGATTTTGGTGACTGCCCGGCTGAATACACGAAACACTCTGCACATCACTGCATAACATTTTATTTGTTTTTAATTTATGTCTGCCCGGCTAGTTTATCTTTCACCCGTCTGATAAAATTTTCTGGGGAGAACATTGCATTGTTATATTATGTGTGTTAATTGCAGTTTGTTTAGAATCTGCCATCCTGTCAAGAATTTTAATTTCTGACTAGATACTAAACCTTTTTGAAATTCAAAAGTACTGGTATATCACAGTGATAATAGCAGTATGTACAATATATATTTTATGCTAATTGAGTTCCATATTTGTTGCTTTTTTATATGACATTAAAAACAGCCTTTTTTTTTTGCTGCATAAAGTGGGCATATCCACTCAAAATTTTATTACTTGCAGAAAGCTGATTTATCCCATACCTTTTTATACAATTTTTCAATATGCTACGAGAAGTGAATAATTTCATCATATTGAGAATGATAGTGAAGTTTAATTATACAGTGAAAGGGTTAAAAGAAGTTCATTGTACAATTCCAAAAAAAATAAAAATTACACATTTTCTGATTTACAGGAAGTTTTTTTTGTTTTTTTTTTTTTTTTCAACACTTGATGGTATTACCAGTATTCTTCTACTTTAAATGCATACCATAACAGATTTATCTATACCATATATGTTATACAGAATAAATGCTCCACTGTTAAAATCAGACAATTTTATTTTTATTCTATCTTCTACAATAAATTTCCAAAGGTTAGAAAGGTTTTTTGGTGGTTTTGTTTTTAATGCTGTTTTTACATATGTCCCATTTGTTGTGCCAACATGTGAAATTAATGGCTTATTTTGATCTGTATGTTTCTGAAGTGATGTGGAAATGGAGCTTGAAGATCTTGTTATGCATAACAAGATCGTTTGCAAGCATTCTACAAACAGTGTGCTCTTTCACAAAGCACTGAATAAGAAAAAAAATCTAGTGGGGTGAAAATCTGAATATGTGATCCAACTTGATAGAATTTCCATGGATATTTCTACCGAAAAGATGTTTAACAGCAAGATGCCAATGTGGAAGATATAAAAAATAAAGCCTCAACTTAAGTCAATCAGGAGAGAGAGAAAAATATGGTCTGTAGCAGAGTTATTGCTCTCTTATTTTAGGTAGTTCCAAGAATTTTTTTCCAATAGAAATTTATATGCAAAATAATAAATATTTTTATCACTAATTTGTAGCATCAGCTTAAATTTAGCCAGCTGAAAAGAAATAGTTTTTCTAATATGGTCACATTAGTAAAAAGCAGTGATAAGGCCATGAAAGCCATAGACATCATAATCATCAACAAATATATTTTTCAAAAAAAAAATTATACAAAGTATCTTATCTCATTGTATCTGAAGAAAATATTACTATCGTAGACTTGCGATTATGCGAATTAACTGAGACTACCTCAGATACTAAAAACTCTGATAATGTGGACATCTCATTAATGGATTACAAAACTTGATGATAACTAGCAAATAATAATGTAAATAGTGTTCATTTAATAGTACATTAGAAAACAATACTTATGTAATTGCAATTGTAGGATAAAAAGAGATTTTACTTAATTTTTGCTAAATTATCAATTTTTTTTATTTTCAAAATGATCGCGCTCATCGGCTCAGTTAACTCAGAGCCTTGGATAACCTATAATTGCATATATCTTATATTGCTTATGTTGTTTATCTTCCTTGGATCATTCAATTAAAACTTTCAGAATTAATTGGCTCATTGTACAGTCAAACACTTCCCTTCTTTGAGTACATTGATCATGATATAGTTTTATTATTTTTACGTGTACTTAAAATTAAAATTTCTCTGATTTTTTAATAGATATAATCAGCATTGGTATGGTTGCATGCACATCTTTTACATTAATGCTTATATGTACAGTCGAAGCTCATTAATATAGAATCGCTTAATATAGAATCCTGCTTAATATATATTTTCCCCTTGGTCCTGGCCCCTTAAAAGCTATTTCTATGCAAGTCCAACCATTTAATATATAACATTTTTCTCTCAAATCCCAAATAATATATACTTTTGTCTCTAAAATTACAAAATTCATTTCAAAAAGAGTGAATTATTTGAAAAAACTATGGAAAAACTTTTTTCATTAGTCATATGGTTATCTAAACATGTGTCATGCACTAATTCCATTAATTCTGATTAGTTCCATTATACACAAACAGTGAAGCACATGTTATTAGATGACTGTGAATTCTGATTGGTTCTCAGTGTTTTTTTAAACTTGGGCATTTCGATGCAATCGATTGTCGATTCATTGATCAGAATTCACAATAGCTTCCATTTGAGCTTCATCAGTTGCATAGCACTGTAAGGAACGTAATATATATATATAAAACCAAAAGTCTGTTTGGTTGTGTCTGTGTAGCTTCAAGCGATCCTATTGGCTAATCGAAAAGGAATTGTTTTGATTGTTACAACAGTATTATTGTTAAACTCAGGATGAGCAGAAGAATTTTAATTGTTTGCAATATTTTTATTTGTATAATAAACTTTGGATAGGAAAGAGATTTTTTCTTCTTTAAAATGTAATATCCTTTCATTGAAAACATGGTTTTTACATTTGAAAAGTAAAATCATGCATCTGAACATAAAATTATATGATGACTTCTTGGATTTTTGAAATGTCAATTTTCAAATTTAAAAAAAAATATTTTCATTCAGTTATTGCAACCTAATTATTTTAAACGGCATTTTATTGCATTTTTCTCGCCGCCATCTCTTTTTTTCCTATTTGTCCTTCGTCCTGTCCTATCCCAATACGTCTTGTAATTAATCTCATTTGTTCTTTTCAGCCAATACCGTATTACTAATCCCTATGCAAACCATATATAAACCCGTCCGTTAGTACACATTTCATAACTTCAGGATAAATCTCTAATATTCTAATTGCTTTTAGAGAATTATCCTTTTTATCCTTTTTTTGCTTTGATAAAGGATAGTCTCTATCCGAAACGTCAGCTTTTTATTTTGTTTTTATATTTCTAGTCTTACTTTGATTGTAATCGTTTTTATTAATTATTTTGTTAATTTTTAATTAGTATTGTATTTATTTTTTCATTTCTAATATTATATATTATATTATCTAATTATTTTAAACCATTACTTATAATTTTTATTATTCAACATTTGCTTATTATTATAGTTTTCAACAGTGGCTTAAAAAATAAAGGCAAATAGCGATTAGATAAATTAGAGTTAAATACCATACCGTTTACCCCTTTTTGGATAGGTTTGCCCAATATTTTGTGAAGTGACCAAACCTAATAACTTTAATGTTACCATAATAACACTTTAGTTCTGAACTTTGTCAATAGATGGTACTGCCTTAACTTTAAAACCACAATATATGAAATAAACTTTGTTTAAAATGAGCTTTAGGTCGTGTCTGCCGAACTTCACCTTAGCGTTATTGTTTGACGCGCCAGACACGTATGATCTAGGCCCTAAGGGGTTACCTGTCGTATAATTATTGATGTTTATCTTCTGTGTTTTACGGTTTAGATTTATTTGCTTTGCGATTTGCTATTGTTGTTTGGTTTCGTATGATATTAATTCGTTTTGGCTATTCTCATGGACTACGATTTGCTTTGCATTTCGGATTTTATTTTTTGCTTTGTGAATAGGTACTGACGTTTGGTTTTATTCAAATTTTGTAAGATTGGAGATAAATATCATCAGTAGCGCCCGGGGGTACTTCCTGGTTCACTTCCCATTCTTCATGCACGGGGATGATTGTGTTTGTTGTGTGCCCGAATGGCCCGTGGATCATGTTTTTGACAGCACTGTCGTGTAGTTTTTTGTCACTGTTGACATCAAGAATTTCTGCAGTAATAATATCGTCAATTTGGTTGGGACGCAAGTTTTCTTTTAGCCACAGTAAAAGATGTACGTAAAAGCCACTCAGTCTCGCCAATATTTGACTTTTTGTGAGCATATCTACCAACTTCCGAACTTTATTTTCAAAAACTCGAGCATAGAATAGGATAAAATTATGATGCAACGACAGGACATTCGTTTTATGCTTTTGAACATAAAATGAGTATAGCAGAGGATAAGGATAGGGAAGTGTCAGGAGGCAAAGGAGAAACATGTGTCTCCCTTGAGCCCTCTAACAAATGTCCAGACGACTGACAAAAGTTTGTGTGTTTGGAAAGGAAAGAGAAAGAACGAGTATTGGTCAGGAAACTCTGCAGCTGAAAGGCAAATGGGCATCGGGAACATCTGAACAACGGGAGCTTCATCTAGAGCAGGAGGGTATAAGAACTTCTTCGTCAGGGGCAAGGGAAACTTCGAAGGAAAGATGAGATATAAAGTATCCATTGATATTTCCCGGTGGTGAAAATGGATATTTTAATCTGAGGCAGGTCAACCCAACAAGAGGATAAGTAAAGTCCCGGGCGACGCCAGGTTTTCAGCTAGTTTCTTATAATTATATATGCTCATGGGAGAAACCATGGCCTGGTTGTCTCACAGATAGGTTTGCTTATTGGTGTAGTTAAGAACTTCAGGCACAGTTAGTCACTGGCTGGATGACAGCCTTTGAACATCTATCTCCTTCCCCTTTGCTTTGGAGGGCACATTAGACTGTCGATCCCAGCTGCTACTACAATCTCATAGCAGTCGTTAGCTTAGCCAGTGTGAGAACACTGGCGACGCAGAAAGGAGGGAGGCCCCTGCTGCGTAATACTCATGCCTCAAAAACTAGTGAGAAAATCATCAGACTCCAATGGGCAATGAGCCCATGAGCAATGATGATGATGTAGACAAACTTAGATAATGGAGTTCCCCCCTCCCCCCCCGAATAAATAAATAAATGTATGAAAATTATATCTACCATACAATAGTCTCAAGCTTAATTCATAACACAACACTATTGGCATTTTCAGCGAATCATATTTCAAACCTGGATAATGTACAGCCTCATTAATATATACTTTTTGCTCAGTCCCTTGAAATATATTTTAACGAGGTTTGACTGTAAAGTCTGTCTCACTATATGAAAAAAGCTGCAAGGTAGTATGGAAAAGCCACGTTATTCAGATCAACATGCAGCCAATAAAAAAGAAATTGAAACCATAGTAGCTAAACTGAAACTAAACAGTGCTTCATGTTTTTGAACTCTACGCGTGTGCAATTGGATACTATTTTACAAGGTGGAGGTGAAAAAGTAGTAAAGTGCTTTCCCACACAGCCTTACAGCTTTTTTCATATAATGAGACAGAGTATAGACATAAACACGTTATTTTATTGTATTGATTATCCCGTGTATGTGTGTATACTTTTATCAAAGTTTAGTAATATCTTTGGAAATTGTTTGGCTTTGTGGACTCAAAAAACTATTTATATTTTTTCCTGTTTAGAAGCCACATTTTCTGATGGAATACAGAATGTCACTGTTGCCCTGGGTGAGACTGTCACACTCTCCTGTCCATTGGAATTTCCAGGAGGCGTTGTGCAGCCTTATTCTGTCCATTGGCTAAGACGGGTAATTCTGTTAATTTTTTTTTATTTATTACTTTTTGAATTTAATAAAATTAGTCTTTAGCATGGCCATAAGGTATGGTACAAATTATAAAAATCGATAACATTTTCAGAGAAAATTAGTTTGAAATACAGTATGTATATTGTTTTCAGTTCATCAAATAAACAAGCAGCAAATTAATCAAAGAGCTCTATGCAAAAGATAATTTATATAAGGTAGTTGAAAGAAAATTGTAAAGTGTAAATAGGATGTTATGTCTTAATGTAACAAATAATTTGATTTGTAAAGAGTTCTAATATTATAGATAAGGTGCAAATTGACATCGCACGTGCTGCTCACGTGACCTGTCTCAGACAACTCCGTGAAAGCAGAGCACTTGTGCGAAGCACCATTTTACGAGTTCTCGAATGCCTCCTGATTAGCATGTTCACACATCGACGAGATCTCGCTGTTCAATAAGAATTTTATCTCAGAGCTCCCATGAGCCACCTCGGCTATAGAATTTTTTTATGTGACAAGTCTGACCCCACAAACTACTTGATAACTAAAAACAACGATAAATTTTATGTGGATAGTTATAATGAAAAACTTAATGGTGAATAAAAACTCTTTAACCACAACTAGAAGTAAGTTGAAAAAATACAACCTGTTACAACT